>WNWK01007338.1:0-34297 GCA_009830355.1 Cherax destructor | reverse complement strand
ACTTCCATCGCTGTTTGAACTATCACTTGGGAAGAGAAGGCCTCCAATTCGCTGGGGAGTGAGGTACTTCTTACCGCGAGGCATGGTGAACAATGACTACAAACATGGCGCTCCCACAATGCACCACTGAGACCCCGATTTTTTCATACTGTGCACACCCACCATGCAGACCCATTCTCTCACATGTAGGCCTACCAGCTTTCTCCCGCTTCATTTGAAGCCACTAGAATTTACGCGTTTAAATATGTCCGAAACAGTGGCTCGTAAGACGTATATATACGACCGAAACAGTCAAAGGGTTAATTCTATCATGTTTCTCACCTTCTTTACCAAAGGGCTGGCACTAGGAGCTTTCTTTGGCCCATGGTGGCTTATTTAGCAGTTGCAAGCACAAAAAACAATGGATTATTACGAAATGTATCGTAAGAACGAGTGGGGTGAAAACAATGCTAGACTGACTCTGAATGGTGTGTGGGAGCCTTTGTGTGCGCACGGCCGCTGGGACGTGTTCCGTACAACCACCGAATTCAGAAGCAAATCACGACAATTGAGGCTATATTTTGATGAAAAAAATTGCCAATAATCGAAATTCATGAAAATTGAGACTCACAAAATTCGAGGGTCCACTGTATACACACACCCCTCTGGGTTTTCTTCTATTTTCTTACTAGTTATTGTTCTTATTTCCTCTTATCTCCATGGGAAAGTGGAGCAGAATTATTCCTCCGTAAGCCATGCGTGTCATAAGAGGTGACTAAAATGCCGGGAGCAGGGGGCTAGTAACCCCTCCTCCTGTATACATTACTAAAGTTAAAAAAAGAAACTTTTGTTTTTCTTTTTGGGCCACCCTGCCTCAGTGGGATACGGCCTGTTTGTTGAAAGATTTCTATCCCTAATAATTATTATAACTATAATTGACAGAATATTGTATTACATTTCTTCATATTACCACTGTTGTTTTAAGTAATATACAATATCTTTGTTACTTAAAATTATCATTAAATCATTATCTTATTTTGAGAAGATTGAAATACTTGGTATTCTAATATTTTCATTTCAATTATTCTACTGATTAAATGTCAAGTAGTTTAAAGTTCTTGTTTTAGTCTGCCTAAAATGTTCTGTTGAACCAGAGGCATTTTGAAATATGTGAAAAAATCTCATCTAATTTTGCAACAATTATGTGCATAATTTTGAAACTTAAGTTGTTTTAGTTGTGTTTTTCTATAATAAGTTAATATATGAGCTCAATTTTTAGATGATGAAGATGGAAGGAGAAAGGAGGCTAGTAGTACTATACCCCTTGCAACCAGTGTCTTACACACCACCTTAGTGAGTGAAATCTGATGAGGAGGAAAGAGGCAACTTCTGTAGTACTGAACCAGCTGAGTGGAAAGCACTTGCTAGTATCAGAAGCAAAACATAGCTACAATAGAAGCAAGCATAAAATAAACCCTAATGCCAGAATATCACATAAAAAAAGATGTCAGCTGCATATGCAAGAAAGACAAATATAATAAACAGCTTTTGTGAATTTTAACAAGGATTACTTGAATGCCAGTGCTTGCTTGGACCCTCATCTTTATAACATAATGCTTGAAAAGTTCAGAGATTTGATCTCAAGAAGTCTTGACTTGTAAAGTATATGTATTGTTATCAGGAAAGACAGCTTAAACATTGAGTGATGGTGAATATATAGTAATTCCTTTGATTCACCCGACTGTAGTTAAAAATTGTCAATGTGTTGAAAAATCTTCAGTTAATAAAACGCAATGAAGATAAGAAAACATTTTATTCTCATTTTAATGTAACATTTTATGTTACCAAAGCCTTTCTTTTGCTTGGAAGAATGTGTGAACTGTAAAGGTAAAGACAAACTGTAAAGTATGCTCACTTCTTAGCTAGATTCACGTTATTTGGAGAAGTGCCAGCAGGTATACCGTGATGGTGCATTACACGGATAAGTATATCTTTGGCATCACCAGACCAAGAATCAAAATCTACCACATTACGTATGACACTTGCCACGCCATCATTTGGAAATTCCTGTGAAAGAAAAATGCATTAGGTAACTTACAGAAAACAGAAAATAGCAATAATTTTTAAAACAAAATTTGAATATCTGAAATGTATGCTTTACAAGACAAAATTACATCTTTTACAGTGCAATATAATAATAAAAATCTAACACACTCACTCCAACTCTTTCTGGGGTGACCCTTACCCTACTCCTAATTTCTTCCACTCCTGAATTATATATCCTCTTAGTCATCCTTTATCTGCTCCATCATCTCTAAATGACTCCATCTAAGCCCTTTGAATTATACTTCTTGTAACCCCATACCATCTTCTAATTAACCCCTGTCAGTTTGGAGTCAGTCCAAATAAAAGCATCTTAGGCCTTGTGGGTTTAGTTCTTAGTTTTGAGTGCAATAATAATAATAATAATATTGAGCTTAGGAAAGCTTTCAATACAATAGACCACAGAATATTGCACCTCAAACTTGAACATTATGGTATTAGAGATCAAGCACTTTCATACATAAAGTCCTACCTTACCAACAGACATCAATATGTCTCAATCAAAGGCACAACATGGGCTTTGCTTTTTCTCATATATACATCAATGGTCTTCCAAATGCATCTCAACAACTCAGACCTGTTCTCTTTGCAGATAGCACAACTTTTTGACATTATCTCCCACACAAATATGAATTCCCTCAAAAACACTGTTAATGAAGAATTCCTAAAGATATCAACCTGGATGACTACCAATAAACTTACACCTAACATTGACAAGACTTTCTACATGATGTTTGGGAACAGAAGCTACAAATGTCCAACTAAATGTTATGATTAATTGTTCTCTCATTGCTCACGGTTTTACTAAGGGGCGTTCCTGTCTTACAAATTTACTAACTTTTTTCACTAAGGTGTTTGAGGAGGTAGATCATGGTAATAAATATGATATTGTGTATATGGACTTTAGTAAGGCTTTCGATAGAGTTCCACATCAGAGGATATTGAGGAAACTTAAGGCACACGGAATAGGAGAAATTATTTCCTGGGTAGAGGCATGGTTGACAAATAGGCGGCATTATTATTATTATAGAGAGTTTGCATAAATGAGGAGAAATCAGAATGGGGGCACGTCTCAAGCGGTGTCCCACAGGGGTCAGTTTTGGGCCCCCTGTTGTTTACAATTTACATAAACGACATAGCTTTAGGCCTATACCCGAGGCCTATACACGCGTCCGTCTTGTTCCGTGTTTTTCGCGGTCTCCTCTACGTGTTAGAACCTTAAAACTGTGCCAGTGATCTTATAAGGTACATCCCTCCAGTGCTCGCAACAAACCAGGAAGAAAACAGTTATACAGAGACAAAAACAAGGGAATTAGTGTGCCAGAACATAGTGCCATAAAGCCAGAGGGGAACTTAAGTGCCGTGTGAAATAACAAAACAGAACGTTTATTTGTCAGAGGAAGGAAAGTCTCCTGAAAATAGGGTGAAGATAGATCTGTATAGTGAATATATCAGTGGTGCCATAGTATACAAAGTTAATAGATGTTAAGTGAAAACAAAGGCGGAAGTGTAGGCCTAACGAGTTTCGTGTTTGAAATCAGTTCCAGAAGAAGAAGAGGAGGAGGGAACAGGATGTACTATTTGTGAATTTGAGAGGTACCTACTTACCTCTAGGTCAACAAAATTCCTTTCATCAAGGAACTGCTCACAGAGTCAATTGCAGCGTTTGTGGCTTTCACAGAGACCCACACAAAGAATTACTAGGATTAGTCTGCCTGAAATGCCCCGGCATGATAGTAGCTTTCTTTGTACTTAGGAAACCAAAATTGTAATTACACATTGTAACCTTTGCAAAGAAATAAAATCTTTATTCTTTATTTTTATTGATAGCTAAATATGGATCCCAGGTTATAACTTATTCAGATGCGACAGGAAGAAGAGGAAACAAGGGGGGGTTGCCCTGTATATCACAGTTGCTCATAAGCTCTGAATTACTAAACACCACATATGAGACATTGTTGAAGTTTTGGCAGTAAAGATTGAAAACCAAAACATTGTCATTGTGGTTGTATACAAGCCTCCAGATGCAACTTCCCAACAGTTCCAGGGACAGCTTTTGAAAACTGACTACTCTGGAAAATCTTCCAGCTCCTGTCCCAAAGATCTTGCTGCTGGGGGATTTCAACTTAAGACACCTAAAATGGAGAAATGTGGCAAATAATATTTTAGCAGAGATCACCCCAGGAGGCAGCTCAGATGAAAATTCACACACACATGAGCTATTAAATCTCTGCAACAAATTCACCTTAATCCAGCAAAGAGTTATTTTCTCCATGCAAGTTATACTTTTTGTATCAAACTGATCATTATTACTCTGTTTAATCATCTTCCAGTGGTCTGTCTCGAGTAACCCAAAATATCCCTACAGGATCCATTAAATAAGTGATACTGGATTGTGTCAGATCAAAGAAATAAGAGAACCAATGTCCGGATTCAAAACTGGTATCCTTGTCCGGATTCAATAAGCGGACGGAGTTTTAGGTGGCCTTATCAAACACCCAAACAATAACAATAACTTAAAGCAGTAAGATTGTCCAAACACTTAAACATGCAAATAAAATAGATAATAAAAATAGATGGATCACCACTTCGGGGAAGCTATTAGTAGAATATACAGTGAAAAACAACCAACAAAATCAATCATAAATCCTGTGTAATATGCAACCAAAACAAACGCTCCACTGATGGATTACATGCAAATTCTGTGGTAAATGCTGCCACGAACCTTGTGCTAGCATTCAGGGAAATAACTAACGACATATTAAACCAGGGGAAATGTTTTGGGTATTCCCAAACGAGACCGAACTGTGGAATAAAATCACATTGATGTTAAAAGATGACATCAAATCGGCCTTCATAAAACATGACACACCCCTATAACAGTTGGGAAAATAAAAATTGGGGAGATGGTCGCTATGCCCTGGTACAGATGGTGCCCTGTAGACAGTAACTGTAAAATGGAGAAATAAATGATGGTGACCTGAAGGGGGACAGGAGCTCCAGTGGGGAAACAGGTGTAGACGGACACACAAAAACCAATGTTACAAACTAGCAATACCACGGTAGATATTAAACAAGGGGATGCCCAGGAACATACTGAAGATAAATTACCAGAAACTGATGAAGGCTCCATTGTTAGCACTAGTGCCGAAGATAGAAACGAGACAGGAACACACACACTAATAGGGAATACAATGGGGAACACAGTCACAAAAAAACAGGGCAAACGGAAACCAGGCCTTTGTGAATATTATGCACTTGGTATCTGCAGGCATGGAATATCTGGGAAAACAGATGGGACATGCAATTATGATCACCCCAGAAAATGCCGTGCCCATATGAAAACAGGAAAATGCAACCTCCCGTCCTGTAAGCTTTTCCACCCTGAAATGTGCCACTCATCAGTTCAGGAAAGACAGTGCTATAACTTATATTGGCCTCCACTCCAACACAACAGATATTAGTGCCAGGGAAAAAAAGACCCCCCCATCCATACCACCAATCCAACGACATTCATCTTTACAAATATACAGGGTCTAAAGCCAGCAACAAACAACAAGATACCTTACATTCGTGGACTGCTTACAGAGTCAAATGCTATGTTTGCGGCTTTCACAGAGACCCACATAAGAGATCACTTTGACAATGAAATATGGATCCCAGGCTACAACCTATACAGATGTGATAAGAGTGAACAGGCAAAAAGGGGGAGGGTTGGTCTGTATATCACAGAGTCACTTATATGTTCAGAACTACTAAATGCCTCAAATGATGTAGTTGAAGTATTAGCAATAAAGATCGAGAATCAAAACCTGGTCATCGTAGTTGTATACAAGCCTCCGGATGCAACGTCCCAACAATTCCAGGAACAGCTTCTGAAAATTGACCATTGTCTGGAAAATCTTCCAGCTCCTGCCCCCAACATCTTGCTCCTGGGGGATTTCAACCTAAGATACCTAAAATGGAAGAATATTGCAAACAATGTGGTAGCAGAGAACACTAGGAGGCAGCTCAGATGAAAACTCGCACACACATGAACTTTTAAATCTCTGCACCAAATTCACCTTAAGCCAGCAAATAGTAGAGCCTACAAGATTAGAGAATACACTGGACCTCATTTTCAACAATGATGATCTGATACGAAATGTCATCATAACAAAAACAATATACTCAGATCACAACATAATAGAGGTCCAGACATGCATGGGGGAGCCCCAGATCGACAAAATATGATCAGCCGCGAGGAGCTTTCTCCAAATTCAACTTCAATAACAAAAACATAAGGTGGGACCAAGTAAACCAAGTCCTAAATGATATAAACTGGGAAGATAGCCTAAGCATCACGGATCCTAACCTATGTCTAGAACAAATTAACTCTGGCACTTGAGGTTTGCTCAAGGCAAATTCCCTTAATGAAAAGGAGAAGATGTAAACTAGAAAGAGAGGTGCTCCCTATACAGGCGAAGGCAGAGAATAACGGAGCGACTACAAGAGCCCAATATATCCGAGACACGTAGGGGGACGCTGGTCAGAGAAATAGCAAACATTGAATTAAAACTAAAGGAATCTTACAGGTATCAAGAAACGCGGGAAGAACTAAAATCCATAAAAGAAATTGAAAGAAACCCAAAGTATTTCTTTTCTTATGCCAAATCAAAGTCGAGAACAACATCCAGTATTGGGCCCCTACTTAAACGGGATGGGTCCTGTCAGACCTAAATGAATTTTTTATGAGTGCCACAGAACCTGGCAGATGCATGCCTATCTGACATTACCCTGATGCCAAATGACTTCGAAAAGGCAATAAATGACATGCCCATGCACTCCGCTCCAGGCCCAGACTCTTGGAACTCCGTGTTCATCAAGAACTGCAAGAAGCCCCTATCACTTGCTTTTAACATCCTATGGAGAGGGAGCATGGACACTGGGGTTGTCCCGCAGTTACTAAAAACAACAGACATAGCCCCACTCCACAAAGGGGGCAGTAAAGCAATAGCAAAGAACTACAGACCAATAGTGCTAACGTCCCATATCAAAAAATCTTTGAAAGGGTTCTAAGAAGCAAGATCGCCACTCATCTAGATACCCATCAATTACACAACCCAGGACAGCATGGGTTTAGGGCAGGTCGCTCCTGTCTGTCCCAACTACTGGACCACTACAACAAGGTTCTGGATGCTCTAGAAGACAAACAAAATGCAGATGTTATTTACACAGACTTTGCAAAAGCCTTTAACAAGTGTGACCATGGTGTAATAGCACACAAAATTCGTGATAAGGGAATAACAGGAAAAGTGGGTAGATGGATCTATAATTTCCTAACAAGTAGAACACAAAGAGTAGTAGTCAACAGAGTAAAGTCTGAGGCAGCTACTGTGAAAAGCTCTGTTCCACAAGGCACAGTACTCGCTCCCATCCTGTTCCTCATCCTCATATTGGACATAGACAGGGATAATACACACACAACCCGCACATATAAAAAGGGAGCTTACGACGACGCCTCGGTCCTACTTGGACCATTTACATGTAAATGGTCCAAGTCGGACAATAAGATAAGATTTCTTCGGATTTTTAACCCGGAAGGTTAGCCACCCAGGATAACCCAAGAAAGTCAGTGCGTCATCGAGGACTGTCTGTCTTATTTCCATTGGGGTCCTTAATCTTGTCCCCCAGGATGCGACCCACACCAGTCGACTAACAACCCAGGTACCTATTTGCTGCTAGGTGAACAGGACAACAGGTGTAAGGAAACACGTCGAAATGTTTCTACCCGCCGGGAATCGAACCCGGGCCCTCCGTGTGTGAAACGAGAGTTCTGGCCACCAGACCACCGGGCCACGTCGTCGTAAGCTCCTCTCTTTTTATATGTGCGGGTTGTGTGTGCATTGTTCCAGTCACGGTATTGTGCATTTTTTGTTATTTATAGACAGGGATATAAGCCACAGTGCGTGTCTTCCTCTGCAGATGACACCCGAATCTGTATGACAGTGTCCACCGTTGAAGACACTGAAAGACTCCAAGTAGATATAAACCAAATCTTTAAATGGGCTGCAGAAAACAATATGAAGTTCAATGATGAGAAATTTCAATTACTCAGATATGGAAAACGTAAAGAAATTAAAATTTCATCAGAGTACAAAACAAATTCTAACCACACAATAGAGCGAAAAACTAATGTCAAAGGAGTGATCATGTCAGAGGATCTCACCTTCAAGGACCATAACACTGTAGCAATCGCATCTGCTAGAAAAATGACAGGATGGATAATGAGAACTTTCAAAACCAGGGATACCAAGCCCATGTTGACACTTTTCAGGTCGCTTGTTCTATCAAGGCAGGTGAAATTGCTGAACTAGAAAATGTACAGAGAACCTTCACGGCACGCATAACTACAATAAACCACGTCAATTACTGGGAACGCTTGAAGTTCCTAAACCTGTACTCCCTGGAACGCAGGCGGGAGAGATACATTATTATATACACTTGGAAAATCCTAGAGGGATTAGTACCAATCTTGCACACGAGAGTCACTCCCTACGAAAGCAAAAGACTCGGTAGGCGATGTAACATCCCCCCAATGAAAAGCAGGGGTGCCACTAGCACGTTGAGAGACAACACAATAAGTGTCAGGGGCCCAAGACTTCAACTGCCTCCCAGCATACATCAGGGGGATTACCAACAAACCCCTGGCTGTCTTCAAGTAGGCACTGGACAGGCACCTAAAGTCGGTACCTGACTAGCCAGGCTGTGGTTCGTACGTTGGACAGCGTGTGACCAGCAGTAACAGCCTGGTTGATCAGGCTCTGATCCAACATGAGGCCTGGTCACAGACCGGGCCGCAGGGGCGTTGACCCCTGGAACTATCTCCAGGTATACTCCAGTTAATAAGACTGGAAAATACACTGGACCTCATCTTCACTAATAATGATGACCTGGTACGAAATATAACAGTATCAAAGACAATACACTAAGATCATAACATAATAGTACAGATATGTATGTGCAGGGTTCCTGACCAGCACAATGTGATCAGTTATGAAGGCGCTTTCACCAATTCAACTTCAATAATAAAACCATACAATGGGATTAAATCATCTATGTCCTAAATGAAACAAGTTGGGAAGATGTCCTAAACAACACAGATTCGAACCTTTGCCTAAAAAGAATTAATTATGTGGCACTTGAGATCTGCCCAAGGCACATTCCCCTAATGAAAAAGAAGAGAAGATATAAACTAGAAAGAGAGAGATGCTCCCTATACGGACGAAGGTGAAGAATCACAGAGCTGCTGAGAGGGGTCAATATATCTGAAACAGTAGGAGGCACTGGTCAGAGAAATAGAAAATAACGAACTTAAAAATTAAGGAATCATACAGGAGACAAGAAAAACAGGAGGAACTTAAAATAATTTCTTTTATGCCAAATCTAGGGCAAAAACCACATCCAGTATTGGACCCGTTTAAACGAGATGGGACGTACACAGATGGCAGCAAAGAAATGAGTGAGATACTCAAGTCTCAGTATGACTCAGTGTTTAGTGAGCCGTTAACCAGAGTCAACAATCTAAATGAGTTTTTTATGAAACTCAAAATTTGGATAATTCAAGAATTTCTGATAGGATTCTAACACCACAAGACTTTTAAAAAACAATAAATAACATGCCCATTCACTCTGCCCCATGCCCAGACTCTTGTGACTCCATGTTCATCAAGAACTGCAAGAAGCCCCTTTCAAGTGACTTATTTTATGGAGAGGGAGCATAGATACAGGAGTCATCCCACACTCACTAAAAACAACAGACAGCCCCACACCACAAAGATGGCAGTAAAGCAGTTGCAAAGAATTACAGACCGATAACACTAACGTCCCACATAAAAATCTGTGAAAAGGTTCTAAGAAGCAAGATCGCCAACCACTTTGGATACCCATCAGTTGCACAACCCAGGACAGTATGGGTTTAGAGGTCACTCCTGCCTCTCACAACTACTGGACCACTATGGCATGGTCTTGGATGGTCGCTCCAGCCTCTCACAGCTACTGGATCACTATGACATGGTCTTGGATAGTCTCTCCTGCCTCCCACAGCTACTGGACAACTACAACATGGTATTGGATGCTCTAGAGATCAATCAAAATGCAGATGTAATATACACAGACTTTGCAAAAGCCTTGACAAGTGTGACCATGGTGTAATAGCACACAAAATGCATGATAAAGGAATAACAGGAAAAGTTGGTAGATGGATCTATAACTTCCTAACAAATAGAACACAAAGAGTAATAGTAAACAGAGTAAAGTTTGAGGCAGCTACTGTGGAAAGCTCTGTTCCACAAGTCACAATACTCGCTCCCATCCTGTTTCTCATCCCCATATCTGATATAGACAGATATAAGCCGTAGCACCGTGTATTCCTTTGCTGACGATTCCTTAATCTGCATGACAGTGTTCTCCACTGAAGACACTGCAAGACTCCAAGTGGATATCAACCAAATCTTTAAATGGGCTGCAGAAAACAATATGAAGTTCAGTGAAGACAAATTTCAATTACTCTGCTATGGAAAACTCTAGGAAATAAAAACTGGATTGGAATATAAAACAAATTCTAACCCCACAATAGAGCGAAAAACTAATGTGAAGGACGTGGGAGTGATAATGTCAGAGGATCTCACTTTCAAAGATCACAACAATGTATCTACCACATCTGCTAGGAAAATGATAGGATGGATAATGAGAACCTTCAAAACTAGGGATGCCCATGATGATTCTCTTCAAATCGCTTGTTCTCACTAGGCTGGAATATTGTTGCACACTAACTGCCCCCTTCAAGGCTGGCGAAATTGCTGACCTGGAGAATGTACAGAGAACTTTCACTGTACATATAAGTACCACAAAGCACCTAAATTATTGAGAACGGCTAAAGTCCCTTGACCTGTAGTCCTTGAAATGCAGGCGAGAACGATACATAATAACATACACTTGGAAAATCCTCGAGAAACTAGTCCCAAATGTGCACACGAAAATCCCTCCCTACGACAGCAAAAACTTGGCAAGAGATACAACATTCCTCAAATGAAAACCAGGGCCACTAAGAGACAACACAATAAGTGTCGGGGGCCCAACCCTGTTCAACTGCCTCCCAGCATACATAAGGAGGATTATCAATAGACCCCTGGTTGTCTTCAAGAGGGAGCTGGACAGAGACACAGTACCTGACCAGCCAGGCTGTGGTTCACACGTTGGTTTACGTGCGGCCAGCAGTAGCAATCTGGTTAATCAGGTCCTGATCCACCACCATGCCTGCTCATGGACCGGCCCACGGGGGCCTTGACCCCCGAACACCCTCCAGCTACCCTCCTCCAGGTAACAGGCACCAAGAAACATACCCACCATCTCTACCCACCCCCCAGGATTTAACCCAGGCTCTTCGCTTGTGAGCCCCAGGCTCCACCAGTGAACCAAGAAGCTTATCTGGGTACACCAGGGCATGTTGTTGTGCTAGTGACCTTCACTAACATGGACACTGACCTTCAACATGGCCACTTTTTCTACATCTCTACGTAGCTACTGAGAGACTATTTTAGGAGTATTGTAGGGGTATTGTAGAGGCTTTATAGGGGTATCTTAGGAGTATCATATTGGTATCGCAGGGGTACCATAGAATTATGGGAGTATCTTAGAATACAAGTATCGTAGGGATACCGTAGAAGTATTGTAGGGGTAACGAAGTATCGTAGGGTATCTTACAAATATCGTAGAAGTATCGTACAAATATCGTAGAAGTATCGTACAAATATCGTAGAAGTATCGTACAAATATCGTAGAAGTATCGTACGGGTATCGTACAAATATCGTAGAAGTATCGTACGGGTATCGACAAATATCGTAGAAGTATCGTACGGGATCGTAAAATATCGTAGAAGTATCGTACGGGTATCGCATACAAATATCGTAGAAGTATCGTACGGGTATCGTCAAATATCGTAGAAGTATCGTACGGGTATCGTACAAATATCGTAGAAGTATCGTACGGGTATCGTACAAATATCGTAGAAGTATCGTACGGGTATCGTACAAATATCGTAGAAGTATCGTACGGGTATCGTACAAATATCGTAGAAGTATCGTACGGGTATCGTACAAATATCGTAGAAGTATCGTACGGGTATCGTACAAATATCGTAGAAGTATCGACGGGTATCGTACAAATATCGTAAAATATCGTCGGGTATCGTAGAATATCGTAGAAGTATCGTACGGTATCGCAGAATATCGTAGAAGTATCGTACGGGCATCGTACAATATCGTAGAAGCTATCGGTATCACAAATATCGTGAGGAAGTATCAGTGGTATCGACTGAAATATCGTAGGAAATGCATCGGGTATCGCTGCAAATATGTGAGTTGTGTGGTATCGTAATATCGTGTAGTGTGTAAGTCGCAGAGAGACCCCTGTGTACGATAATATCGTAGAGTATCGTACGGTATCGCAATTCATAGAAGATCGTACGGGTCATCTCTTCGAGAGTATCATACCTAATTCTAGTATGAATGGATCGTACTACATATCGAGAAGTATCGTCACGGGTATCTACATCATACGAAAGTATCGTACGGGTATCGATACAAATATCGTAGAAGTATCGTACGGGTATCGTACAAATATCGTAGAAGTATCGTACGGGTATCGACAAATATCGTAGAAGTATCGACGGGTATCGTACAAATATCGTAGAAGTATCGACGGGTATCGTACAAATATCGTAGAAGTATCGTACGGGTATCGTACAAATATCGTAGAAGTATCGTACGGGTATCGTACAAATATCGTAGAAGTATCGTACGGGTATCGTACAAATATCGTAGAAGTATCGTACGGGTATCGTACAAATATCGTAGAAGTATCGTACGGGTATCTTAGAAGTATCGTACAAATATCGTACGGGTATCGTAGAAGTATCACCGGTATCGTACAAGTATCGTACGAGCATCGTACAGATATCGTAGAACTATCGAAATTCACAAACATCCTGCCATGCTGGTGAATGGACTGGTTGTGTCCAGTGGTTCGACCTTGGCATCGTCAAGTAGGTAATGACAGTGTCTGAATGGAATTAACATCTGCGCTGCGGCCAACATGTGTGTGTGTGTGTGTGTGTGTGTGTGTGTGTGTAAGTCGCAGCAGAGGACCCCTGTGTGCGCGGATGTACTCACCTAGTTGTGGTTGCAGGGGTCGATTCATAGCTACTGGCCGCTACTTGGTCACTCTCCCTTCGCCATGAGCCTTATCATACCTCTTCTTGAAGCTATGAATGGATCCTGCCTCCACTACATCACTTCCTGACCACTGACTATGCACCCTCAATAGCCTCACGGGGAGTCTTGAGGCCCAGGCCAACCTTACGAATATGGCGCTTTTTGATTCCCTTTTCTTTGGCTATCTTGGAGTTAGGAAGACTGTCTTCTGCTTCTGGTAAGCCTTCTGGTTCTGACCCATGGTATTGAGCTGTGTGGACGACCATCACCAGAAAGATGGATGACACGCACGCAGGATAACATACGCACACTGTGTGTGTGTGTGTGTGTAAGTCGCAGCGCAGGACACCTGTGCGTATGTGCGAGGATAACATGTGCACACTGTGTGCATCATTTTGGTGCGATTTGGACCACTAAGTAGCCACTAGGACCACTAAGAGCCACTAGGACCACTAAGTAGCCACCAGGACCACTAAGTAGCCACCAGGACCACTAAGTAGCCACCAGGACCACTAAGTAGCCACCAGGACCACTAAGTAGCCACCAGGACCACTAAGTAGCCACCAGGACCACTAAGTAGCCACAGACACAGAGGCTGCATCTTGACATTCATCTCAACTCTTAGATGACCCGTAAATAGGAGCTCAAAGATGTATTTTAAGAAGCTGCGGTTGATACACGACTCCAGGCTGAGGGACTGATTACCTCAAACTACTACTGATCTTCAACCTTTCTTCTCCGTATTGGACTGATAAAGCCACTGATTGGCGAAACGTTCCATTAATAAAGTTAACCAGGTGCTACACAAGTCTATCATTGCTCAAATCATTTTATGTACTACAAGTGAGCTTAGGGCATCAGGGCCCCCTGTATAAGAACATAAGAACATAAGAATGGAGGAACACTGCAGAAGGCCTACTGGCCCATACAAGGCAGGTCCTTATCAAAACCACCACTACCTAAGAATTTACTCCTGTACTCACGACACTAATCAAACCCAGCCCCTCCCACTCATATATTTGTCCAATCTCTTTTTAAAGCCACCCAAGGTCCTAGCCTCTATCACCCTACTCGGAAGATTGTTCCACGCATCTACAACTCTGTTCGAAAACCAGTACTTGCCTATGTCCTTTCTAAATCTAAATTTATCCAATTTAAATCCGTTATTTCTGGTTCTTACTTGGTTCGATATCCTCAGTATTTTATTAATATCTCCTTTGTTTATGCCCATCATCCACTTGTACACCTCGATGATATCTCCCCTCATTCTACGTCTCTCCAGAGAGTGGAGATTCAATGCTCTAAGTCTATCTTCATACGGGAGATTTCTTATACTGTAAATCATTTTAGTCATTCTTCTTTGTATGTTCTCCAATGAATCTATATCCATCCTGTAGTAAAGAGACCAAAACTGAGCTGCATAATCCAAATGAGGTCTTACTAGTGATGTATAGAGCTGTAAAATAACTTTTGGACTTCTGTTGCTTATACTTCTTGAAATAAATCCTAGTAATCTGTTAGCCTTATTGCGCACACTTAGGCACTGTTGTCTTGGCTTTAGATTTCTGCTTACCATGACTCCCAAGTCTTTTCACATTCTGTATGATCAAGCTCAACTTCACCTAGTTTATAAATTCGAGGGATATTTTCATTACCAACGACTAGCACCTTACACTTATCCACATTGAACTTCATCTGCCACTTTTCAGACCAAGACATTAATTTATCCAAATCCTCCTGGAGTTCATTGGTATCCTCCTCAGAATGAATTATACGGCCTATTTTTGTATCATCAGCAAATTTACTCATGTCACTTGCAATTCCTTCATCAAGGTCATTTATGTAAATTATGAACAACAATGGGCCCAAAACTGATCCTTGTGGAACGCCACTGGTGACAAATCCCCATTCAGATTTGACCCCATTAATGGAAACTCTGCTTTCTATTGGTAAGCCATGCCTCTATCCATGCTAGAACTTTACCTCCTATACCATGAGCTGCCACCTTTCTTAAGAGTCTCTTATGAGGTACTCTATCGAAGGCCTTACTGAAATCCAAGTAAACTATATCATATTCTTTATCACTGTCTACTGCCTCAAATGTTTTATTGAAAAACGTCAGTAAATTTGTCAGGCAGGAACGACCTCTCGTAAACCCATGCTGAGATTCATTAATCAAATTATGTTCTTCAAGGTGACTTCTGATAATATCAGCTATAATTGATTCTAATAATTTGCCTACTATAGACGTGAGGCTTATTGGACGGTAATTTGATGGACTGGACTTATCCCTGATTTGAATATAGGAACTACATTAGCTATCTTCCACATCTCTGGCACAACACCAGTTAGGATGGACGTGTTAAACACATTCGTTAATGGCTGACTAAGTTCCATCTTGCATTCTTTAAGTACCCTGGAAAACAACTCGTCGGGTCCTGGGGACTTATTTTGCTTCAGTTTATCTATCTGTTTGATAACCATATCCCTCGTGACAGTAATATTAGTTAATTTGAATTCTTCAGGAACTGAATAATTGTTAATTTCTGGAATCTCATTTACGTCTTCTTGTGTAAAGACTGACAAAAAATAGTCATTAAATAGAGAACACATTTCCAGTTCGTTATCCGTCAGCTGTCCATTCCCAATTTTCAGAGGTCCTACCTTTTCCCTCACCTTCGTCCTGTACACTTGAAAGAACTAAGTAAGTTTATGTAGGCAGAGGTAGACATAAGTACAGGTATACATTGTCGACTCCAGGCCGAGGGACTGATAACCTCAAACTCCTCCTCTCCTTACACCTTTCTACTTTGTATTGGACTGATGAAGCCACTGTGTGGCGAAACGTTTCCTCAATAAAGATACCCAAGTGTTGCATATGTGTCTAATTTAACACCTTGTATTACCATTGTGGACCTTGTATTACCATTGTGGACCTTGTATTACCATTGTGGACCTTGTATTACCATTGTGGACCTTGTATTACCATTGTGGACCTTGTATTACCATTGTGGACCTTGTATTACCATTGTGGACCTTGTATTACCATTGTGGACCTTGTATTACCATTGTGGACCTTGTATTACCATTGTGGACCTTGTATTACCATTGTGGACCTTGTATTACCATTGTGGACCTTGTATTACCATTGTGGACCTTGTATTACCATTGTGGACCTTGTATTACCATTGTGGACCTTGTATTACCATTGTGGACCTTGTATTACCATTGTGGACCTTGTATTACCATTGTGGACCTTGTCTCTGGGCCCTGAGTTGGGTGGTCGAGTACATTTGCAAATAAAAGTATATACTCTGTTTCGTCCATCAATCACGTACTCAAGGTCTTCACAATAGGGCTAAAGTGTCTGTTACGTACAGAGTCCATAAGGTCAAATATGACCTCGGTGAAGCATGTAATGGTCGACCTTATTTGATGGGTCAGGGGTAGTATGGCATGGATTCTCTTCTCTTGGGAACACTGCAGGAGGTCTACTGGCCCAGGAGGCCTACTGGCCCAGGAGACCTACTGGCCCATACTAGACTGGTCCTTCTCAATAACTATGTATCTTGTCTACCCAACCATGTATCATTGTACCATGTCTCAATAAAGTATTATTATAATGTTACCCAAGGAATAAGCTTTGATAACCCTATTAACTGATGTGTAAGTCCCAGTCTTGGGTGGCTTTAAAAAGAGATTGGACAAATATATGAGTGGGAGGGGCTGGGTTTGATTAGTGTCGTGAGTACAGGAGTAAATTCTTAGGTAGTGGTGGTTTTGATAAGGACCTGCCTTGTATGGGCCAGTAGGCCTTCTGCAGTGTTCCTCCACTCTTATGTTCTTATGTTCTTATGTACAAGTAACACTCAAGTCCAACCCCTCTCACCCAAGTCCCAGTCAAATCCAACCCTTCTCACCCACGTACAAGTCCCACTCAAATCCAACCCCTCTCGCCCATGTACAAATCCCACTTAAATCCAGTCCCTCTCATGTATTCATCTAGCCTAAATCAGAAGGCAGCCAAGTTTCTGACTTTGTAAGAACAGCTGGTGCTTCTGGATCTTCACCTTCTGGGGAAATAGTCCAGAGAATCGACAGGATGATAAATGAGACCTGTAAAACACTTGGATATGTATTGTTGAGATGTTTACCCACACTAGGGTTTCATCAGTCCAATACAGAAACGAATGGTTGAAGACCAGAAGGAGTTTGAGGCAATCAGTCCCTTAATATTTTCAAGACTGATTACTTCAAACTGCTGATTTCCACCAATTTTCTCTGTATGGGACTGAGGAAGCCTCTGTGGGGCGAAACGTTTCCACAATATACGCAAGTGTTGCGCAACCGTCTAGATCAGTGTCCAGGTGAATTACAACACACCAGGTGTTGTGGTTACCTGTGTTGCTACAACACTGATGAGCTACAATATTGTATTATCTAGTGTAGTGTTGCTACAACACTGATGACCAGTCCTTCATCCATCCCTAATCTGGTTCATTCCTACCTGATCTACCCTTCTCTGGTCCACCCCTCTCTGGTCCACCCCTAATCTGGTCCACCCCTAATCTGGTCCACCCCTAATCTGGTCCACCCCTAATCTGGTCCACCCCTAATCTGGTCCACCCCTAATCTGGTCCATCCCTAATCTGGTCCATCCCTAATCTGGTCCATCCCTAATCTGGTCCATCCCTAATCTGGTTCATTCCTACCTGATCTACCCCTCTCTGGTCCATCCCTATCTCACTGGCCCGGCTGTTGTCCCTATTCTCACTGTGTTGAGTCTAGGAAATGGACTCTGTGTCCCACATTTCCTCGCCAGAGTCCTTGGACGAGTCCTTGCAACATTCTCGTGTCCTCTTGCAAAGTAAGTCATGTGCAACAGCTGTCATGTTGCCCTCTGTGTGGAGCTTTATCAAGTCATATGAGGGTTGAATCAAAGCTCCTGGTCCCTCCACTCAACTATATGAGGCTGCAGGAGTCGAGTTACCGCTCCTGGACTATGTACTCACCTATATGAGGGTACAGGGGTTGTGTCACAGCTCCTGGGCGCGTGTGGGTGTGACTGGCACAATCTGGCACTGCCCCAGGGTACAGTGCCAACACCATCATAGAGGTGTGAGCTGTAGCAGCCAATAAGATCTATGTATGTTTCTGGGGTGTGTTATGTGGTCTGGCATCATGCCTTTAGTGGTCTTCTAGGGGTCCACCAGTACTGCCTCTAGGGGTCCACCAGTACTGCCTCTAGGGGTCCACCAGTACTGCCTCTAGGGGTCCACCAGTACTGCCTCTAGGGGTCCACCAGTACTGCCTCTAGGGGTCCACCAGTACTGCCTCTAGGGGTCCACCAGTACTGCCTCTTGGGGTCCACCAGTACTGCCTCTAGGGGTCCACCAGTACTGCCTCTAGGGTCCACCAGTACTGCCTCTAGGGTCCACCAGTACTGCCTCTAGGGGTCCACCAGTACTGCCTCTAGGGGTCCACCAGTACTGCCTCTAGGGGTCCACCAGTACTGCCTCTAGGGGTCCACCAGTACTGCCTCTAGGGGTCACCAGTACTGCCTCTAGGGTCCACCAGTACTGCCTCTAGGGGTCCACCAGTACTGCCTCTAGGGGTCCACCAGTACTGCCTCTAGGGTCCACCAGTACTGCCTCTAGGGGTCCACCAGTACTGCCTCTAGGGGTCCACCAGTACTGCCTCTAGGGGTCCACCAGTACTGCCTCTAGGGGTCCACCAGTACTGCCTCTAGGGGTCCACCAGTACTGCCTATAAGGGTCCACCAGTACTGCCTATAAGGGTCCACCAGTACTGCCTCTAGGGGTCCACCAGTACTGCCTCTAGGGTCCACCAGTACTGCCTCTAGGGGTCCACCAGTACTGCCTATAAGGGTCCACCAGTACTGCCTCTAGGGGTCCACCAGTACTGCCTCTAGGGGTCCACCAGTACTGCCTCTAGGGGTCCACCAGTACTGCCTCTAGGGTCCACCAGTACTGCCTCTAGGGTCCACCAGTACGCCTCTAGGGGTCCACAGTACTGCCTCTAGGGGTCCACCAGTACTGCCTCTAGGGGTCCACCAGTACTGCCTCTAGGGGTCCACCAGTACTGCCTCTAGGGGTCCACCAGTACTGCCTCTAGGGGTCCACCAGTACTGCCTCTAGGGGTCCACCAGTACTGCCACTCATCCAATACTCTATTTCTAAACCAATACTCTTAAATATCTTCTCTAAATCTAAATTTATCTAATTTGAATCCATTATTTCGAGTTCTTTCTTGAAGGGATATCCTCAGTCCCTCAGGCTTGTAGTATTGAGGGGATGTCAGTCCCTCAGTCGTGTAGTAGTAGTTCTGAGGGGATCAGTCCTCAAAATACTATCCATAGTAAGAATATTGACAATATAGAATCAATATGTGAGTGGCTCAGCTCAGAGATGAATATTTCAGGCCCACAGCTGGCTGTAACAGCTATGTTGGTCACCGAACTGCTGACACTACTCTCTGAAACGTTCTCAGTCAAACTTGCATTGAACTTAAGACTTGGTAAGTGATCTTTGTGGCTTTCAAAGGTAGTGAAGGAAGTGACCTGCAGTCTTGGACCTGCTTTCAGCCTGTGGGTTGGTGTATTGATTATGGTGCGTTGTAGGTTAGTCATTCATGGTCGGTGTTATGAGTGTACTCTGAGTGAAGAGAGTGGAAGAGTAGAGGTGGTAGTTTCAGGGGGTCAGTCCCACAGTCTTGAGGAATCTGTTATAGACAGCACTAGAAGCAGTCGTTTCAGGGAGTCAGTCCCTCAGTCATGATGAGTCATGTAAACAGTGGCAATTTAGGGGGTCAGTCCCTCACCCTTGAAGAGCCACTGGTAACAATATATACAAGACTGAAGACCCAAGTTAAGAATGTAACGTATGAATGTTGATCCAGTATACCAGTGAATCATTCTCTGTATATTCCAGCGAGTATATATCTCCGTGTATAGACACTGGGAGGCGTACATCTCCGTGTATAGACACTGGGAGGCGTACATCTCCGTGTATAGACACTGGGAGGCGTACATCTCCGTGTATAGACACTGGGAGGCGTACATCTCCGTGTATAGACACTGGGAGGCGTACATCTCCGTGTATAGACACTGGGAGGCGTACATCTCCGTGTATAGACACTGGGAGGCGTACATCTCCGTGTATAGACACTGGGAGGCGTACATCTCCGTGTATAGACACTGGGAGGCGTACATCTCCGTGTATAGACACTGGGAGGCGTACATCTCCGTGTATAGACACTGGAGGCGTACATCTCCGTGTATAGACACTGGGAGGCGTACATCTCCGTGTATAGACACTGGGAGGCGTACATCTCCGTGTATAGACACTGGGAGGCGTACATCTCCGTGTATAGACACTGGGAGGCGTACATCTCCGTGTATAGACACTGGGAGGCGTACATCTCCGTGTATAGACACTGGGAGGCGTACATCTCCGTGTATAGACACTGGGAGGCGTACATCTCCGTGTATAGACACTGGGAGGCGTACATCTCCGTGTATAGACACTGGGAGGCGTACATCTCCGTGTATAGACACTGGGAGGCGTACATCTCCGTGTATAGACACTGGGAGGCGTACATCTCCGTGTATAGACACTGGGAGGCGTACATCTCCGTGTATAGACACTGGGAGGCTACATCTCCGTGTATAGACACTGGGAGGCGTACATCTCCGTGTATAGACACTGGGAGGCGTACATCTCCGTGTATAGACACTGGGAGGCGTACATCTCCGTGTATAGACACTGGGAGGCGTACATCTCCGTGTATAGACACTGGGAGGCGTACATCTCCGTGTATAGACACTGGGAGGCGTACATCTCCGTGTATAGACACTGGGAGGCGTACATCTCCGTGTATAGACACTGGGAGGCGTACATCTCCGTGTATAGACACTGGGAGGCGTACATCTCCGTGTATAGACACTGGGAGGTATCTCGTGTATAGACACGGGTAATCTCCGTGTATAGACACTGGGAGGCGTACATCTCCGTGTATAGACACTGGGAGGCGTACATCTCCGTGTATAGACACTGGGAGGCGTACATCTCCGTGTATAGACACTGGGAGGCGTACATCTCCGTGTATAGACACTGGGAGGCGTACATCTCCGTGTATAGACACTGGGAGGCGTACATCTCCGTGTATAGACACTGGGAGGCGTACATCTCCGTGTATAGACACTGGGAGGCGTACATCTCCGTGTATAGACACTGGGAGGCGTACATCTCCGTGTATAGACACTGGGAGGCGTACATCTCCGTGTATAGACACTGGGAGGCGTACATCTCCGTGTATAGACACTGGGAGGCGTACATCTCCGTGTATAGACACTGGGAGGCGTACATCTCCGTGTATAGACACTGGGAGGCGTACATCTCCGTGTATAGACACTGGGAGGCGTACATCTCCGTGTATAGACACTGGGAGGCGTACATCTCCGTGTATAGACACTGGGAGGCGTACATCTCCGTGTATAGACACTGGGAGGCGTACATCTCCGTGTATAGACACTGGGAGGCGTACATCTCCGTGTATAGACACTGGGAGGCGTACATCTCCGTGTATAGACACTGGGAGGCGTACATCTCCGTGTATAGACACTGGGAGGCGTACATCTCCGTGTATAGACACTGGAGGCGTACATCTCCGTGTATAGACACTGGGAGGCGTATATCTCCGTGTATAGACACTGGGAGGCGTATATCTCCGTGTATAGACACTGGGAGGCGTATATCTCCGTGTATAGACACTGGGAGGCGTATATCTCCGTGTATAGACACTGGGAGGCGTATATCTCCGTGTATAGACACTGGGGGGCGTATATCTCCGTGTATAGACACTGGAGGCGTACATCTCCGTGTATAGACACTGGGAGGCGTACATCTCCGTGTATAGACACTGGGAGGCGTACTATCTCCGTGTATAGACACTGGAGGCGTACATCTCCGTGTATAGACACTGGGAGGCGTACATCTCCGTGTATAGACACTGGGAGGCGTACATCTCCGTGTATAGACACTGGAGGCGTACATCTCCGTGTATAGACACTGGAGGCGTACATCTCCGTGTATAGACACTGGGAGGCGTACATCTCCGTGTATAGACACTGGAGGCGTACATCCCGGGATAGACACTGGAGGCGTACATCTCCGTGTATAGACACTGGGAGGCGTACATCTCTCGTGTATAGACACTGGTAGTACATCTCCGTGTATAGACACTGGAGGCGCACATCCCCGTGTATAGACACTGGAGCGTCATACCCGTGAGAGACACTGGAGGCGTACATCTCCGTGTATAGACACTGGAGGCGTACATCTCCGTGTATAGACACTGGGAGGCGTACATCTCCGTGTATAGACACTGGGAGGCGTACATCTCCGTGTATAGACACTGGGGGCGTACATCTCCGTGTATAGACACTGGGAGGCGTACATTCCTCGTGTATAGACACTGGGAGGCGTACATCTCCGTGTATAGACACTGGGAGGCGTAATCTCCGTGTATAGACACTGGGAGGCGTACATCTCCGTGTATGACACTGGGAGGCAATCTCCGTGTATAGACACTGGAGGCGTATCATCTCCTATAGACACTGGGAGGCGTACATCTCCGTGTATGACAATGGAGGTATATCTCCGTGTATAGACACTGGAGGCGTATATCTCCGTGTATAGACACTGGAGGCGTATATCTCCGTGTATAGACACTGAGGCGTATATTCCCGTGTATTAACACTGGGGGCGTATATTCCGTGTATAGCACACTGGGAGTATATCTCCGTAAACTGAGTGCGATCTCCGATAGACACTGGAGGTGCAATCTCCGTGTTGACACTGGGAGGCATATCTCCGTGTATAGACACTGGAGGCGTATATCTCCGTGCATAGACACTGGGAGGCGTATATCTCCGTATAGACACTGGGAAGTGTATTCCCGTATAGACACTGGAATATATCTCGGTATAGAATACACTGGGGGTGTTATATCTCCGTTATAGACACTGGGAGGCGGTATATCTCCAAAAAGATTGTGATAGACACTGGAGGCGTATATCTCCCTGCATAGACACTGGGGGCGTATATCTCCGTGTATAGACACTGGGAGGCGTATATCTCCGTGCATAGACACTGGGAGGCGTATTCTCGTGTATAGACACTGAGGCGTATATCTCCGTGTATAGACACTGGAGGCGTATATCCCGTGTATAGACACTGGGAGGCGTATATCTCCGTGTATATACTGAGGCGTATATCTCCGTGTATAGACACTGGGAGCGTATATCTCCGTGTATAGACACCGGGAGGCGTAAGTATCCTCGTGACAGACACTGGGAGGCGTTATTCCGTGTATGGACATCCGGAGGCGTATATCTCCTATGACACTGGGAGGTGTATATCCAGTATATACACTGAGAGGTGTATATCTCAGTGTATATACACTAGACTTTAATCACCATTAACCAACCAACAAGCCGTGAACAAGTGAACAAGCAATGAACAAGCTGTGAACAAGTGAACAAGCCGTGAACAAGTGAACAAGCCGTGAACAAGTGAACAAGCCATGAACAAGCCGTGAACAAGCCATGAACAAGGAAGTGTTCAGAAAGATAAACGAGAGGAAGTGAAGACTTAAGTTGTCTTTAAACTTTAAGTTAACTTAGAACTTCCTGTGACTACCACCACCACAACTACTACCACCACCACAACTACCACCACCACCACAACTACCACCACCACCACCACAACTGAAACAACTACCACAACTACCACCACAACTGCTGCTGAATGTCTGCTTTTGTACATGTGTCTTATTCATCAATAAAGACACCCAGGTGTTACACATGTGTCTTATTCATCAATAAAGACACCCAGGTGTTACACATGTGTCTTATTCATCAATAAAGACACCCAGGTGTTACACATGTGTCTTATTCATCAATAAAGACACCCAGGTGTTGTACATGTGTCTTATTCATCAATAAAGACACCCAGGTGTTACACATGCGTCTTATTCATCAATAAAGACACCCAGGTGTTGTACATGTGTCTTATTCATCAATAAAGACACCCAGGTGTTACACATGTGTCTTATTCATCAATAAAGACACTCAGGTGTTGTACATGTCTTATTCATCAATAAAGACACCCAGGTGTTGTACATGTGTTTTATTCATCAATAAAGACACCCGGGTTAGGTGTTTAACAAAAAGGGTGGTTGCTTAATCAATAAAGACACCCAGGTGTTGTACATGTGTCTTAATCAATAAAGACACCCAGGTGTTGTACATGTGTCTTAATCAATAAAGACACCCAGGTGTTGTACATGTGTCTTAATCAATAAAGACACCCAGGTGTTGTACATGTGTCTTAATCAATAAAGACACCCAGGTGTTGTACATGTGTCTTAATCAATAAAGACACCCAGGTGTTGTACATGTGTCTTAATCAATAAAGACACCCAGGTGTTGTACATGTGTCTTAATCAAGACACCCAGGTGTTGTACATGTGTCTTAATCAATAAAGACACCCAGGTGTTGTACATGTGTCTTAATCAATAAAGACACCCAGGTGTTGTACATGTGTCTTAATCAATAAAGACACCCAGGTGTTGTACATGTGTCTTAATCAATAAAGACACCCAGGTGTTACACATGTCTTATTCATCAATAAAGACACCCAGGTGTTACACATGTGTCTTATTCATCAATAAAGACACCCAGGTTTTACACATGTGTCTTATTCATCAATAAAGACACCCAGGTGTTGCACATGTGTCTTATTCATCAATAAAGACACCCAGGTGTTACACATGTGTCTTATTCATCAATAAAGACACCCAGAAGGGGTTACACATGTGTCTTATTCATCAATAAAGACACCCAGGTGTTCAAATGTGTCTTATTCATCAATAAAGACACTCAGGTGTTGTACATGTGTCTTATTCATCAATAAAGACACCCAGGTGTTACACATGTGTCTTATTCATCAATAAAGACTCCCAGGTGTTGCACATGTGTCTTATTCATCAATAAAGACACTCAGGTGTTGACATGTGTCTTATTCATCAATAAAGACACCCAGGTGTTACACATGTGTCTTATTCATCAATAAAGACACCCAGGTGTTACACATGTGTCTTATTCATCAATAAAGACACTCAGGTGTTGTACATGTGTCTTATTCATCAATAACACATTCCCAGTGTTACACATGTGTCTTATTCTATCAATAAAATACCGAGGTGTTACACATGTGTCTTATTCATCAATAAAGACACCAGGTGTTGCACATGTGTCTTATTTAGCAACTCAACATAACTTCCACATTTCTCATTCTTAAAATTCTTTCTCTGTCGCTGTTACTATTATATACTGAGAGGTGTAATCTCAGTGTATATACACTGAGAGGTGTATACCTCAGTGTATATACACTGGGGGTGCATACTCTCAGTGTATATACACTGAGAGGTGTATACCTCAGTGTATGTAACTGAGAGTGTACATCTGTGTATGACACTGAGAGGTGTATATGTCAGTATATAACACTGGTAGTTTACATTGACCAGTATTTAGGTATTAGTATTCTTGACTGGTATGTACAGGTGACATGCAGCCTTAATACCCTCGTGTAGTAGATAGACTTTAAACCCCCATTAACCAACCAACCAGTCTTAATGACCCTCGTGTAGTAGATAGACTTTAAACCCCATTAACCAACCAACCAGTCTTAATGACCTTCGTGTAGTAGATAGACTTTAAACCCCATTAACCAACCAACCAGTCTTAATGACCTCGTGTAGAGATAGACTTTGAACCCCATTAACCAACCAACCAGTCTTAATGACCTCGTGTAGTAGATAGACTTTAAACCCATTAACCAACCAACCAGTCTTAATGACCTTCAGAGACTTGAAGCCTAATAACACAATCCAACCGCCCCCCCTGGGATGGAGGCCCGGCGAGTCAGGGTAGATCCCTGATGCATTAGTAAGCACCAGTAACTGACTTATGTTGGACAGTGCCAAGAACGGCACTGTCCACGTGTGGCTTCCTCTCTCTCTCTAGGCATGGACCAGTAGTACCTACCTAGCATGGTCCAGTAGCACCTACCTAGCATGGTCCAGTAGTACCTACCTAGCATGGTCCAGTAGTACCAGCCTAGCATGGTCCAGTAGCACCTACCTAGCATGGTCCAGTAGCACCTACCTAGCATGGTCCAGTAGTACCTACCTAGCATGGCCCAGTAGTACCTACCTAGCATGGTCCAGTAGTACCACCTAGCATGGTCCAGTAGTACCAGCCTAGCATGGTCCAGTAGCACCTACCTAGCATGGTCCAGTAGTACCTACCTAGCATGGTCCAGTAGTACCTACCTAGCATGGTCCAAGAGTACCCTACCTAGCATGGTCCAGTAGTACCACCTAGCATGGTCCAGTAGTACCAGCCTAGCATGGTCCAGTAGCACCTACCTAGCATGGTCCAGTAGTACCACCTAGCATGGTCCAGTAGTACCAGCCTAGCATGGTCCAGTAGTACCAGCCTAGCATGGTCCAGTAGCACCTACCTAGCATGGTCCAGTAGTACCTACCTAGCATGGTCCAGTAGTACCAGCCTAGCATGGTCCAGTAGTACCAGCCTAGCATGGTCCAGTAGCACCTACCTAGCATGGTCCATAGTACCACCTAGCATGGTCCAGTAGTACCTACCTAGCATGGTCCAGCAGTACCAGCCTAGCATGGTCCAGTAGCACCTACCTAGCATGGTCCAGTAGTACCTACCTAGCATGGTCCAGTAGTACCACCCTAGCATGGTCCAGTAGCACCTACCTAGCATGGTCCAGTAGCACCTACCTAGCATGGTCCAGTAGCACCTACCTAGCATGGTCCAGTAGTACCTACCTAGCATGGTCCAATAGTACCAGCCTAGCATGGTCCAGTAGCACCTACCTAGCATGGACCAGTAGTACCTACCTAGCATGGTCCAGTAGTACCTACCTAGCATGGTCCAGTGGGTACCAGCCTAGCATGGTCCAGTAGCACCTACCTAGCATGGTCCAGTAGTACCTACTCTAGCATGGTCCAGTAGTACCTACCAGCATGGTCCAGTAGTACCAGCCTAGCATGGTCCAGTAGCACCTACCTAGCATGGTCCAGTAGTACCTACCTAGCATGGTCCAGTAGTACCAGCCTAGCATGGTCCAGTAGCACCTACCTAGCATGGACCAGTAGTACCTACCTAGCATGGTCCAGTAGTACCTACCTAGCATGGTCCAGTAGTACCAGCCTAGCATGGTCCAGTAGCACCTACCTAGCATGGTCCAGTAGTACCTACCTAGCATGGTCCAGTAGTACCTACCTAGCATGGTCCAGTAGTACCTACCTAGCATGGTCCAGTAGTACCAGCCTAGCATGGTCCAGTAGCACCTACCTAGCATGGTCCAGTAGTACCTACCTAGCATGGTCCAGTAGTACCTACCTAGCATGGTCCAGTAGTACCAGCCTAGCATGGTCCAGTAGCACCTACTAGCATGGTCCAGTAGTACCTACCTAGCATGGTCCAGTAGTACCAGCCTAGCATGGTCCAGTAGCACCTACCTAGCATGGTCCAGTAGTACCTACCTAGCATGGTCCAGTAGTACCTACCTAGCATGGTCCAGTAGCACCTACCTAGCATGGTCCAGTAGCACCTACCTAGCATGGTCCAGTAGTACCTACCTAGCATGGTCCAGTAGTACCTACCTAGCATGGTCCAGTAGTACCAGCCTAGCATGGTCCAGTAGCACCTACCTAGCATGGTCCAGTAGTACCTACCTAGCATGGTCCAGTAGTACCAGCCTAGCATGGTCCAGTAGCACCTACCTAGCATGGTCCAGTAGTACCAGCCTAGCATGGTCCAGTAGCACCTACCTAGCATGGTCCAGTAGTACCTACCTAGCATGGTCCAGTAGTACCAGCCTAGCATGGTCCAGTAGCACCTACCAGCATGGTCCAGTAGACCTACCTACATGGTCCAGCAGACCTACCAGCATGGTCCAGTAGTACCTACCTAGCATGGTCCAGTAGTACCTACCTAGCATGGTATAGTAGTACCTACCTAGTATGGTCCAGTAGTACCTACCTAGCATGGTCCAGTAGTACCTACCTAGTATGGTCCAGTAGTACCTACCTAGCATGGTCCGTCTCACTATTTTTGCAAAAATACAATGCACGTAAATGTCCCCATAATCTGGATTTCCTTGCGTGGCCCAACAAATGGTCCCAATATTTCCCTGAGGGGCCCAAAATGGTCCCAATATTTCCTTTAGGGCCCAAAAATGGTCCCAATATTTCCTTAGGGGCCCAACAAATGGCCCAATATTTTCCTGAGTGTACCATCAACTGGCCCCAATATTTCCCCGAGTGGACCAACAAATGGCCCCAATATTTCCCCGAGTGGACCAACAAATGGCCCCAATATTTCTCCGAGTGGCCCAACAAATGGCCCCAATATTTCCCGAGTGGCCCAACAAATGGCCCCAATATTTCCGAGTGGCCCAACAAATGGCCCCGAATCTACCAGTCAGTTAACAACATCTTCACTATTTTAGTCTGGCCACAGTGCTGTGGGGCCCTGTGGGTTTAGCGCTGCTTGGATTATAATAACCATAATCCCGCCACAGCCTGAAATTATAGAGGCAGTTTAAAATGTCTTGAGAAATCCAGTTATCTTAAGATCACTAAATTGCAGTAGTAAATTGTGCCTTTGTAAATGTGCCTTTGTAAATTGTACTGTTGCAAATTGTAGTAAATTCCCACTCCATAACTTATGTATGTTATTACAGGCTGTCTTAGGCCTAGTCTGCCTGAAATACTGACGTTACTCACTTTGGCTTAACAAATTTATATGCCATGTAAACTACAAAGAAATGAAATTTGGGTTTGATATCATGGTCCAGTAGGCCTATAGACCCATGGTAGGCTGGTAAAAATACCCTTGGTGAAATTTGCACAATTTAATCTTTTTTAGGGCCCACACATTTCCTCCACTTCCTGTAAAGCTAATCTTATCTTTCAAGATAATAGCAGTAGGCCCACTGCAGTGCAGTAGGCCTATATGCTGAGAAGCTGATGTAAATAGAATAGTTTCGAGGGGCATATATAAATATATATGCAAAATAACCGAAGGGGAGTTGAATGATAGTTTTAGGCCTTTCACATTGCAACCAATACATCATCAGGAGCTTGCAATGTTGCAGAAATGAGTAGGAAGTCCAGGTAATCCGTCCAGTGGAACAATGCTGGGACAACCTAGAATTGTTCCACTGAACTAGATTCTTATAAAATACTTTCGCTTTTAATCTGAATATAGATTTTGATTATGCAAATTAGATTCATTTATAATATAAATTGGGTTCAAGTTTCAGCTGTGTTTTGGCAGCTCCTGGACCACTAACCCATAACGTTTAGGCAGCTCCTGGACCACTAACCCATAGCAAGGGTTTTGGCAGCCCTGACCACTAACCCATAACGTATTGGCAGCCCTGACCACTAACCCATAGCAAGGCTTTAGGCAGCCCCCGGACCACAACCCATAACGTTTTGGCAGCCCCCTGGACCACAACCCAAAGGTTTAGGCAGCTCCTGACCACTAACCCATAAGGTTTAGGCAGCTCCTGGACCACTAACCCATAAGGTTTAGCAGCTCCTGGACCACTAACCCATAACAAGGTTTTGGCAGCCCTGACCACTAACCCATAACACGTTTTGGCAGCTCCTGACCACTAACCCAAAAGGTTTAGGCAGCCCGGACCACTAACCCATAAGGTTTAGGCAGTTCCTGACCACTAACCCATAAGGTTTTGGCCAGCTCCGGACCACTAACCCATAACACTTTTTGGGCGGGCTCCTGGACCACTAACCCATAATAAGGTTAAAGTTGTTAGTAAGCTTAAACAGATATATCAATGTTAGAAGTTGTATGATGGTCTAGATTTCCTGAAGCAAACATGTGGACAAAACTCTATGTTTACCATGTTAAATAGTCTTGTTAATTGCTTCATTGAAAAACCCTTTGGGAGATTTATAAATAGGTCAGATTAGTCAACAAGTCTACTATCTACTACACGAGGGTCTTAAGGCTGGTGTGGTTAATGGGGTTTAAAGTTATCTACTACACGAGGGTCAAGCCCGTGTCACCTGTAAAACCACCAGTCAAGAATACTTTAATACCTAAAATACTGATTAATGAAAACTACCAGTGTATATACACCCTGAGTGCATATACACTGAGACATACACTCCTGAGTGCATATAAACCGAGACATACCCTCTGAGTGCATATACACTGAGACATACACTTGAGTGCATATACACCGAGACATAAAACCTCTGAGTGCATATACACCGAGACATACACCCTGAGGCATATACCCCGAGACTTTACACCTCTGAGTGCATATACACTGGGGACATACACCTCGGGAGTGCATATACCCCGAGACATACCCCTTTCTGAGTCATATACACCGAGACATAACTCTGGGGCATATAAAATGAAAACATACACCTCTGAGGCATATACACTGAGAAACCTCTGAGTGCATATACACTGAGACATACACCTCTGGGGCATATACCGAGACATACACCTCGGGAGTGCATATACCCCGAGACATACACCTCTGAGTGCATATACCCCGAGACATACACCTTGAGTGCATATACACTGAGACATACACCTCGGGAGTCATAACCGAGACATACACCTTGAGTGCATATACCCCTGAGACATACACCTCTGAGTGCATATACCCCGGGAGACATACACCCCCATGCATATACACTGAGACATACACCTCTGAGTGCATATACCCCGAGACATAAAATTCTTGAGTGCATATACACCGAGACATACACCTCTGAGTATATACACTGAGACACTGGCACTCCTCAGTGCATATACACTGAGATATACACCTCAGTGCATATCCCTGAGATATACACACCGTGGGTACACAAAATTGAAATAGCAATATTCCATCACTTTCCCCCTAGCTTGTGACATACAATTAATCCCCCAAATTTTGTATGGATTTGTATGCACACACATGTGTAACCCGTTTTACAATTGGTATTATGTGCCACCGGCTCATCCGAAAACCCCGGGCCGAACACCGGGTTCCCTTTAGTCTAATACAGGAGGAGTTTGAGGCGATCAGTCCTCAAGACTAAGACTGATAGACCGGGAAAACACTTCCAGGATGAGGGACTGATTACAACAAACTACGTCTTCCAGACTGAACATAAAGAAGGAGCACTGGGGTGTAGGCCTACTAGCCTTTAATAACATAGTATCTTTTTTTACTACAAGTACAGTACACGGTATACAGTCCTAGCTGACATCAGTGACATACTACTATATAGAAAGTCCCTTGTTATGCTGAGCATTTCGGGCAGAAATTTGGTCAGTGTCCCAGGATGCGACTCACGCCAGTCGACTAACAACCCCGGTACCATTTTACTGATGGGGGAAAATAGACAACAGGTGTAAAGAAAACGCCCAATGTTTTTACCCCTAATCCCAACCCAGGCCCCCGCCTGTGAAGGGAGCTTTTGGGCCCCCAGGCAGGCAGGTTCTTCAAACCCACTAATAAAAATATTGGCCCAACCCATTATCAAGTTACCCGCTATGATACCCTCTCACCCATGTACAAGTCTCACTTTAGATCCAAGCCTCTCACCCATGGCCCAAATCCCACTCAGATCCAAGCCCCCTTTACCCATGCGTACAAGTCCCATCCCCAGATTCCCAAACCCCTCACCCATGTGCCAAGTCCCACTCCCGATCCAAGCCCTCTCACCCATGTACCCAAATCCCACTCAGATCCAAGCCTCTCACCCATGTACAAGTCCCACTCAGATCCAAGCCTCTCACCCATGTACATCCCACTCAGATCCAAGCCCTCTCACCCATGTACAAAGTCCCCCCTAGATCCAAGCCCCCACCATGACAAGTCCCACTCAGATCCAAGCCCTCTCACCCATGAAAGTCCCACTCAGATCCAAGCCCCTCACCCATTACAAGTCCCACTCAGATCCAAGCCCCCACCCATGTACAAGTCCCACTCAGATCCAAGCCCCCCACCCATGTACAAGTCCCCCCCCAGATCCAAGCCCCACCCATGTACAAGCCCCCCCTTGGACCAAAAGCCCCTCTCACCCATGTACAAGCCCACTCAGACCAAAAGCCCCCCCACCCATTTTACAACCCCAAACTCAGACCAAAAAGCCCCCACCCATGTACAAGTCCCACCAGATCCAAGCCCTCCACCCATGTACAAGCCCCACTCAGATCAACCTCTCACCTTTTAAATCCCACTAAAAATCCAAGCTTTTTTAAAAACCCGAAAAAAACATTTTCCGTTAAACCCTTTTCCACTTGTACAAGTCCCTTTTCCGTTAAAACCATTTTCCACTTTAATTAGCCTTTTCCCCTTTTGAATCCCATTTATTGTTTCCCCCCTTTCCCTTTGAAAATCTTCCAGACATTCACCCCTTCCTTGTTAATACCCCATCTTCCACTTGTACACTTCAGTCGTCTCTTCCTTGTTAACCCCCATCTTCCACTTGTACATTCCCCAGTCGTTTTTTTTTAAACCCTTTTTCCACTTGTACATTTCCCCAGTCGTCTTTCCTTGTTAATACCATCTTCCACTTGTACACTTCAGTCTCTCTTTTGTTAATAAAATTTCCACTTGTAATTCAGTTTTTCCTTCCTTTTAATAATTTCCCTTTAATTCAGTCTCTCTTCCTTGTTAAACCTTTTTTTAACCTCTAGACTTGTTTTTTTTTACACTTCTTGGGGATAAATCCCAGTAATCTGTTTTCCATTACGTACCCTAAGGGGGTTGCTGTCTTGGTTTAAGGTTTGTTACCATAACCCCCCCAATCCATTTCTGCAATCTGTATGGCTAAGTTCTACATTATTAACTTATAAGGCTTGGGTTATGGACACCCCGAGTTCAGAACCTTGCATTAATTTAAAATGAACTACGCCATTTTCGACCACAACATGAGTGTCTTAATCCTCCTGAATTTCCTGACATCTTCCTCTGAATCACTAATCTTTTTTTTGATGTCAGGGTACATATCACTAGAATTCCCTGTCATTTTATATTATAAACAACCGGGTAAGACTGAGCCCTGTGGAACGCCCTTTTCAGATCCCCCCCGAAACCCTTTGCACACTCTGCTTCCTATTGGGAGCCATGACTATAACACTTTTTTTAATATGGCGCCCTTTTTTAAAATTTTTGCGGACTTATAAAAGTTATAATCAAATAAAAATATAATTTTTTTGGGCAACACCTCGCTTTACTAAAGGTTAAAAATTTGATAAGGGGAAGGCCCTTGTGAATCCATTTAGTATCATTAATCAAATTATTGTTATCAAGATGACCCCTTTATCAGCTTAATTGACTTTTAAGCCTACAATTTTGATATTATTGGGCGGAATTGACGGTAACGACTTATAATAATATTTTTCATTTCACATGTACAAATATTTTATGAGTATGTACATGTACAAGCTTTAAAGTACAAAAATACAGTATGACATGACAAGCTATGAAGTCAAAATGACATGTGTTTTGCTTTACATGTACAAGCTTTACATGTACAAGCTATGTAAAATACAAGCTATGTAAGTACAAGCTTTTGTAGCTGGTCCCCGATTTAAAAAAAAGGGGAAATTCATTGGGGCCCTTACATATCAGACACTACACCTATTTGAAGAGATATTAAAAAGTTAATGGTACTTTTATATATACCTTTGAGTTTAACTAATCTCTGCGCCCGGCAATGGGCCAGGCTCGTCTGGGCTTGCTTCAACCAGGCTGTTGCTGCTGGAGGCCGCTGCCCCCTATCCATCACAGCCGGTTG
>WNWK01007337.1:0-95204 GCA_009830355.1 Cherax destructor | reverse complement strand
CCACACACGCCCACACTCTGGCCACACACGCCCACACTCTGGCCACACACACGCCCACACTCTGGCTACACATGCACATCCACACCCTAGCCACACACGCGCCCACACCCTTGCCACACACACACACGCCTACACTCTGGCCACACACTCCCACTCCCTGGTCACACACACACCCCACACTGACTACACACACGCCCACACTCTGGCTACACACACGTCCACACTCTGGCAACACATGTACATCCACACCCTAGCCACACACGCCCACACCCTGGTTACACACACGCTCACACCCTGGCCACACAGACGCCCACACCCTGGCCACTCCTACAAGCCGCCCACACCCACACAACCCACGCTGCACTACCCAATAAGTAATTTACAAAAAAAAACAATTTAAAACTGACATATTTCATAACATGTGTATGGCTCACACTCGTGTATTGACTGAATCTGAAATCCTAATTAAAACTGGGTCCTACTGAATACTTTATTACTGGATAATAAGATCGCTTTATTAGTTTCTTTATGAAACGTTGATGCGTTGGAAAATTATTTCAGAAATTGTGTTCCATTTGAAAGAGATTGAGAAATTTTGTTGCTTTAGAAAGTTAGTTTTAAATGTTTAGCTGCATTGGAAAGTTAGTTTAGAAGTTTTGTTCCATTAGAAAGTCAGTTTAGAAGTTTTGTTCCATTAGAAAGTCAGTTTAGAAGTTTTGTTCCATTAGAAAGTCAGTTTAGAAGTTTTTGTTCCATTAGAAAGTCAGTTTAGAAGTTTTGTTCCATTAGAAAGTCAGTTTAGAAGTTTTGTTCCATTAGAAAGTCAGTTTAGAAGTTTTGTTACATTAGAAAGTCAGTTTAGAAGTTTTGTTCCATTAGAAAGTCAGTTTAGAAGTTTTGTTCCATTAGAAAGTCATTTTTAGAAGTTTTGTTCCATTAGAAAGTCAGTTTAGAAGTTTTGTTCCATTAGAAAGTCAGTTTAGAAGTTTTGTTACCAATTTTGGGGAATATAATTTATGTAAGGTATAATCCTTGAATATTATTATTATAGTCCGTCTCTTGAGGTTCATGTACACTAACCATGTACATTAACCAAGTACACTCATGTACACTAACCATGTACTCTAACCACGTACAATAATCATGTACTCTAACCATGTACACTAATCATGTACACTAACCATGTACACTAATCATGACAGTAACCATGTACACTAACCGTATACACTAATCATGTACACTAACCATGTACACTAACCAAGTACACTCGCCATTAACTCACTATGCACACTCATCATGTAGACTCATCATGTACACTAACCAGGACACTCACCACGTACACTCACCACGAACACTCACCACGTACACTCACCACGAACACTCACCACGAACACTTACCGTACACTCACCACGAACACTCATCATGTACACTAACCATGTGCACTCACTACGAACACTCACCACGTACACTCACCACGAACACTCACCGCGAACACTTACCACATACACTCACCACGAACGCTCACCACGAACACTCACCACGTACACTACCACGTACACTCACCACGAACACTCATCATGTACACTAACCATGTGCACTCACTCGAACACTCACCACGTACACTCACCACGAACACTCACCGCGAACACTTACCACGTACATCACCACGAACGCTCACCACGTACACTCATCACGTACACTCACCACGAACACTCACCACGTACACTTACCACGTACACTCACCACGAACGCTCACCACGAACACTCATCACGTACACTCACCGTATACACACCTAAACCTCCACTCCTGCAGCATACAAAAATACAGTAATGGAATGCGTATCAACGCCGATAATACAACAGAAATTCAAATTTGAAAGAGCCAGCCATCTCCACTCAAAAAAAAAAAAAGGCGCAACGCTCTTCTATTCAGAGAAAAGCCATTCACAAAGGCTATTTCTCGCCGACGCGTCACAAGATTTCGTGAAAAACTGGCTAAAGCAATTTGAGCGTGAGATTAGCGGCCCATTTTCTAAATCGACGAGTAATTGAAATTTGCGAAATAAAAGAACACGGCGGACTCATCAACAAACACGCCGATTTTCGCCGCGATGTATTGAGAAGGCGAAAAAACAAAATTATGTCGCGTGATGCGCAATTAACAAAAAAAAAATGGTTATTAATGCTTCGTTGTGTCATTTATTTGTGATGGGTTGTGAATGTGTTTTAATTTTTTAAGATTAGTGAAGGCTGCTTAAGATTTATTATCAGTTCAAAATAAATAGAATGACTGTTGGAATATTACTGTTTTACATCATATTATGTACAGTATTTACATTATGGGAAAACATTCTGATGTACAGTTTTCTCTAATAAATGTCCTGACCTGTACATAAGTGCCTTTTTCCACATATTGTCTGTATCACCAGACCATTTCTCAGTACATACATTTACGAACACTAAAAATACAATCTGCTAATTACCTAATTTAATCTCGCCTAACATAAACTAAGCCACGGTGTCCCGTGGCCTGGTAGGCAACGCTCTCGCCTCACACAGTGTCCGTGGTTCGATCCCCGTTAAGGGTGGAAACACTGGGCGTTTTTCCTTACACCTACTGTCCCCGTTCACCTAACAAACAGGTTGGGACCCGGGTGTTAGTCGACTGGTATGGGTGGCATCCTTGGGGACAAGACTGAAAACCCCGATGGAAATAAGGCAGACAGTCCCTCGATGACGCAATGCCTTTCTTGAGTTATCCTGGGTGGTAACCCTCCGAGGTTAAAAATCGGAACAAACTCTTATCTAACCTAATCTGAGCTAATCTAACCCAGCCTAACCCACCCTAACCTTAAGAAAATACTACATTCTTCAACACAGAGAACGTTCAGAAAATGTCAAAGAGAAGGTTTATGAAATCGAACATTGTACTGGATCCGGATCACTGGTATGTAGACTTCCATAGATGCTCCTGGAGTTAAATCAATATACAATACCGTGAAGAACTTGTTCAGCCAAACAGTCACGTAGAATGTGAAGCTGGTTCTTACGACGCTTCAAATCAATGTTTGGTATAGCTACATTGAGGATCAGTGCTTAATACAGATACATTGATGATCCTTGAAGTTGAATCAATACCTGGTACAGTTACATTGATGATCCTTGGAGCTGGAGCAGTAGTCACTGTGGGATTTCCTTCGCTGGCCCAGGCACATTCAAGTCAAACTCTGGAGTTCACTCAGGCGCGAGACCGACTTCGTTACTTGCCTCACTGAGGACCTATTTATGCTGTCTCCTGTGTTCCTTGTGTCTCCCTTGTCCTCTCCAGTATCTCGTGTTCATCATGTCTCCAGCGTTCCGTGTTCCTCCCACGTACTCTACAGTGTTCCATGCTCCTCTCTCGTCCTCTACTCTGTTCCATGTGCCTGTTTCTTCATCTCGTGTTCCTCCTTCATCTCTCCTGTGTTCCGTGTTCCTTCCCTATCCTCCCCAGCTATTCTTACGGAACATACCTGTACATCAAGAGCTGACTATAGACATTTAAAAATATATTTGATCTTAGAATGATCTGGTTGTGTTGTGTTCGGGAGTGTCTTATTCACCATTGAATCTGGTTCACAGTATCTCGTAATGGTTCTGAGGATCACCTCCACGACCCAGTCTCAGACCAGGCTTCCTGATATTATAAATGGTATACAATACTGACAGATTGGTGCACAAGACACAGCTGCAACTGTGATGGGGCAAGTTTCGTCAGTCCAATACAGAGATGAATTGCATTCCTGGAGATAGAAGAGGAAGTGGAGAGACTTATTTCCTCAGACCTCACCACTTTTCTACTGTCTCCAGGATTGCAAGTCTTCCCTGTATTCGACTGATGAAGTCTGCAGCGCAAGCGAAACGTTTCGTTAATGTAGATGCATGGTATTGCACATGTATCTTAATCAGACCTAAATTAAAAAAAAAATATTTAAAACATAAGAAATGTTAAAAAACACAGTAAAGTGCGTTACTATACACTAGACAGAAAAGACAAGCAGACCTACCAGAGTACAAAATATTTAACTGATTTTCATTTCACAATCTTATGCAAGGATAATAAAATCTAGTTATATGTTGAATTTAACTAAAGTATGTTGATAACATGCTATGTATTTCGAATAATCCTGATGTTAAATTTAATGAAGTGCCTCTTTTATAAGTCACAGCATTAATAGATTTTAAACGATTAATTGACGTCAAATTCAATAAAGTATCGTTTTAATGCTGTCTCAGCTAAAGTAAGGCAAAATAGATATATTCCCTACTATATGCTGCCTCCTTGAAATAAAGGCAAAGTTTTATTTATCTCTCTAGTCCCATTCTTCGTTCATTGAATTAATTACTAATCGTATCTACGACGCAAACAATCAGTTTGCAACTGTCGTGTAGAAAACTCCTAAACAGACCTGCCCAGGCATGATGGACCACCTGACTCGTTCATGATGAACCACCTGACTCATGCATGATGAACCACCTGACGTCATGTTAATTAGCACCAGCTGAGGAGCTAGGAGTGTGAAGAGCAAACATCTGGGAAAGTATTCCAACCAGAGATAGAATCAGCGACCCATGTAAGGGAGGCGCTAGAGCTGGGTGTCTTAAAGGATGTTTTATTAAACGAAATTGAGTGCATCAACCTTGTGTTGTTACTCTACTCTGTGTTATAGTTATATAGTGGGAACAACCGCAGTGTGTTGCTACTCTACTCTAGGTAGGTGGTAGATGATAGTTATATAGTGGGAACACCTGCAGTGTGTTGCTACACTATTCTAGATGATAGTTATAGAGTGGGAACACCTGCAGTGTGTTGCTACACTATTCTAGATGATAGTTATAGAGTGGGAACACTTGCAGTGTGTTGCTACACTATTCTAGATGATAGTTATAGAGTGGGAACACCTGCAGTGTGTTGCTACACTATTCTAGATGATAGTTATATAGTGGGAACACCTGCAGTGTGTTGCTACACTATTCTAGATGATAGTTATAGAGTGGGAACACCTGCAGTGTGTTGCTACACTATTCTAGATGATAGTTATATAGTGGGAACACCTGCAGTGTGTTGCTACACTATTCTAGATGATAGTTATATAGTGGGAACACCTGCAGTGTGTTGCTACACTATTCTAGATGATAGTTATAGAGTGGGAACACCTGCAGTGTGTTGCTACACTATTCTAGATGATAGTTATATAGTGGGAACACCTGCAGTGTGTTGCTACACTATTCTAGATGATAGTTATAGAGTGGGAACACTTGCAGTGTGTTGCTACACTATTCTAGATAATAGTTATACAGTGGGAACACTCGCAGTGTGCTGCTACTTTAATATAATAGTTAAAAACTGGGAACAAAAGTTAGTTGGTTCCTATCATATTCCACCACATAGGGTAGATTGTATACATGTATAGTGCTAGACTTGTGAGATGTCAGTAGCCGGAAGACCTCAGTAGCTGAGAGACTTCAGCAAATAATAATAATAATTAATAATAATTTTATTATTTCAATGCATGTTACAAGTGTACAATGTTATTGGTAGTTACAAATATAATACAATTATAAAACTGTAATGCAAGGAGAGCCACTGGCATGCCATGGCATTAGGGGCAATGAGAATATCAGACAATAGGACAGGGGAGAGAATGGTCTGGGATGGTATAGAGCAATGGAAAATGTTGCAAGTAGACAGGAAGAGAGATAAGAAATATTGTGGATAGAAAAGAGAAGGAGGTGAGAAAGGTTAAGTGGCCTGACCACTATGGGTGGGTTTAAAGAGAGTGTTTTTTGTCACATAGTGACGAGTATTTCAGAATCTGTTTTTTAATTGCACATACACTTCAGTATCTTAGGGTATGGGAACCATAAAAATCCCACATTTTTATTATCTATTTCAACTTTCAAACATTTTGGAGATTCTAAACTTTATATACCTTAGGAGGATTCATAAGGACAAAGTCCAACTCTATTTAACATAGGGGAGTATAGACAGAATAGATTGTTACTGAAGACATTCCTCGGGGTGGAATTTGAAGCAGACACAGGGAGAGTGAGTGTAGGATTTTTATGGGAAGAGACAGTGCCAAGCAACTTGTGGGACGCACTCCTCTTCCCCTCCTCCTCCTCCTCTACAAGGACCCCAATGGAAATAAATCACTGATTTTTGTGGTTATTCTAGGTAATTTACACTATGATAATTGTACATATGTGTTCCTGTACCTAAATAAATTTACTTACTCCTCTGGCTGTGTGTAAACAAAAGCCAAGTGAATGCGGGAAACAATCCTGTGTCCTTGATATCTGTGTACTCAGTAAGCATCTGTACTCACCTAGTTGTGTTTGCAGGGGTCGATTCATAGCTCGTTACCACAGGTTTAACCTATATCTAGCCTCCAGGGTCCGATCATACCTACTCTGAAACGGTGTACAGAGCTGGCATCTTTCAGCTCTTCTTTTAGTGCGTTCTAACTAGATTTTATTGGGACTAGTAACCCGTAAGAGTTAATAACCACGGACATCTCGAGAAAAATAGATTGGCTTAATTCCGTTGGAGTCCTTTTCTCGGAGTTTCCTGTCATGCGACCACAACAATCTACTAACTTCTACGTACCTATTTTCTGTTAGGTAACAGAAGATGTAGGTGTTAGGCACTTGCCCATACGTCCAGCCTCGCCCAGGTTCGACCTAGGTATTTTCATTTGTGAGCCGAACACCACTACTGTCGGTGTAAGACGCCACCGTGCATGTGGCGCCTGACACCGTGCATGGTAGTGATGTCCGGTGTGACATCATCATATATCATACAGAGTTCAATTGATCTTGCAAAAGATTCTTTGAATTATTTACCCCAGATGGTTATTAACCCAGGATAACCCAGCGAAGTTAGGTGATGTGGCTTAGTTACATTGGAGGCCTTTTCCTTGACAACCCACAACAGCCGACTATCACCTAGGTACCTATTTACTACAAGGAAATAGTTGTAGTAAATGTAAGCGGACTTGCCCTGCCCGGGATGCTGCTCACAACAATTTTTATTTTTATATTTTATTGAAACACAAGTATAACATATACAAAACTCTTAAATACAAGAGAAAATATACAATAAAGCGATAACGTAAGGCAAAACCATCATCCCAAATACTGTGTACAAGACATACATTTTACAGTCAATATCATTACAACAACTCAACACACTAACTAAAGAGCAGATATACAATGCGCTCTACACAAACTTACACCACTGAGAGCACACCTTTCACACTATATACATTATGAGAACCCCATAGGGTCTCGAGACCAGCTCGGCCATATCACAAAAGTTACAAGTGATACATCAATACTAAACCACACATCAAAACCCCAACAGGACAATGTAAATGCCCTTCCACACACTACGTGCATACAAACACATACAACAATACAGTGATACCCCCTAAGCTAACCAACCTCGATCCCTCACGCACAATCACACGAGCTCCAACAACCGCAGTCAATGCCTCACAATACCCCCACGGAGACCAGCCCGTCGGATACCCCTGACACTCACAAGGACCACAAGACCCCCATGGTGAAATCCCTGTAACCCACAGGAAAATCCCTCACCCACCTTCCCCCATAGATGTCCCTATTTCGGCACTTCGTTCTATAAAACCCTGCCGCCAGTGCCATCCGTCGTTCACTAACCCCTTTATCCCTCATAGCCCATGAAATGAAAACAAAATCTGCCATTACATACGCCACTGCCCTCTGAACCTCCACCCTCACTCCTCCCACATCCAAACTAAGTGCCCTCAACACTGACAATCCACCCCCCCCCCCGCCACTAAGCAAATCACACGCCCCAACCATTCCCTCACAACACCCAAACGCTCACAAAAATATACACTATGAAATGCAGTGTCATCCTCCCCACAAGCTTGACACATCCCATCTACCCTAAGACCTCTGTTACGTAAAACCACCCCTGACGGTAAAATCCCATGAAGAAACCGGAAAAATACCTCCCGCACACATGGACGAAGCCGCAATCTCCTTAACCTCCCCCAAATATCCTTCCAAGCATACAGAGGGTACACCCTTCCACCCCTGCCACCTCCCGAGACCGCACCGCCTTCTCAAGAGTCCTGACCCTCATATGTGAAGGATCTCTAACAATAAGTAGGACCCGTAACATGTCCTCACATTCCCTTAAATCCCTCCCTCCCCACCACCTCCTTATATCCTCATGCAGAAGCCCTATCCCTCCCCCATCCCCAACCACCCTCAGGTAACCCCGCTTCACATAAACACTCTTCAATCTGCATTCCAATGGAATCAACCCTAGCCCTCCCTGGCGTAACGGGAGCGTAACCACCCCCCTTCGTAACCAATCACAACCCGATCCCCAAATAAAACGAAAAACCCTACGCAACAACTTCTGAACGTCCCCCTGCACCAACGGGTACAATGCCGCCACATGCCATATTTTACTATATAGCAACACGTTAACCACTATTACCCGTTGGTGCAGCGTGAGATGTGACGGCCTCAAACCATCTAATCTACCCAACACCCTCTGTACTACACCCTCCGAATTAACCACCCTCACTTCCCTCGCATCCCTCATATACACCACACCACAAATCTTCACCCGATCCACTAAACACCACCTTCCACAAGAACTCCCGCCCACCATCCCCACCCAGTCCCCGAATCTCATGAATTTCGACTTATCCTCATTTACATTCATACCCGTCGCTTCCCCAAAAACCTCAATGACCCTGCCCACACGCTCTAATCCCCCCCCCTCTCCACAAGAATCGTCGTGTCATCCACATAGCCCACTATACCAGGATTCCCAACACCCAGATCCCCCTTTCCCTGCCCCCGAACAGACGCTTCTACAGCCCTATAAAATGGGTCCTGCAGGCATGCGAACAACAATTGAGACAGTGGGCAACCCTGACGTAAACCCCTTCCCATCCTGACACGCTGCCCCACCCTCCCATTCAACTGCACACACATACTTGCTCCCCAGTACAAAGTACGTGCCCAACTCACCATCTCCTTACCAAACCCCTGCCACCTCATAATGCTCCACAACGCTTCACGTTCCACACTATCATACGCTGCCCTCCAATCCAGTGCTAACACCCCCCCTCCCTCCTTCTGCCTACTCTCAATAAACCCCCGAATAACCCCATGCCTCACGTACATAGACCTTCCCGGCACCCCATATTGACTCCCAACAATAACCTTATCTAAGACCCTTTTCAATCGATTGCCTAATATTTTCGCAAATAACTTATAGTCCGCACACATAAGGGAAATAGTCCTATAGTCCCTCACCGTCGTCTGACTAGTCCCCTTTGGCACCATAACCACAATAGCCGTAGACTGTGAATCCCCCAAGACACCCCCCTTCTTCATGACATTTAACAACTGCACTAAAAACCCCTTTAAAAAACCCCAATGCTGTATATAAAAATCACTCGGTAATCCGTCTATCCCTGGCACCTTACCCCTGCTCATACCCATCAAGGCCGTCCACACTTCATCCTCCACTATATCACCACTCAACCCCTCCCTATCCCCCCTCTCAAGTCCACATTGCACCCAACCACCCATATCCCTTAAAGCCTCCTCCTGCACCCCTCCGCTCCTCATATACGACCCATACCACCCATCCACATACCGTCCCATGCCCTCTGTCGTAACCAACTCTTGCCCCACCCTATACCCTCCCAAGTCCTCATGCACACACAACCTCACAATTTCTGTCGCTCGACGCCTACATGCCTGCCCTCGCAGGACACATGCCGACGGCTTGTCACCCCATACCACCTCCTCTAACCCACCCGCCACCCTTGCAGCATCAAACCTTTCATTTTGCAAAACCGAATTTTATCTTTCAACCCCCCTATTTCCACAACAGGGTAACCCGCACTCCCACATCCTCTCCCATAACAATCCCTAACTGTCCCTCCAAATACCTAATAAGTCCATACGCAAACTGATTATCCTCCCTCCCCCGTCTAACATAGAAGTCCCTTATCTTGCCCTTAGCCACATTGTCCCACCAGAGCAACAAATCCCCATCCACACGCACCTCGGACCACAACCTGTCCCACAAACCCCCAAACGTATCCCTCCCCATTCCCTCTTGAAGCAACCGGACATTTAATTTCCAATAACTCCCGTACCTGCGAGGCAACCCCTCCCACCCCAAATCCACCAAAACCCCCTGTGGTCCGAAAACCACATCCAACACACGCACCCTCCTCACTTCCGCTCTCCTAGTCACATATAACCGGTCCAGCCGAGCAGCATAACCTCTCCTCACAAACGTGTGCTCCACGTCCCATGCAGCACCCCCACATCCACCAACCCCACACCATGTAACAGATCCCCCAGCAAAACCGAACAATACCCCGCCCCCCTTGGTTCCACGTCTCTACGACGTGTCACACAGTTCCAATCACACCCACCACCGCAATCGCAGGTAGCGATCGTAGGTGATAAACTAACACATCCCTCACAAAATCAGTCTTTACCCTACCATCCGCCTCCGCCGGTCATAAATACACACAAAGGACACCCGATCCCTCCCCATGATCCATCCACCCGTATGACCCCCCCTCCCCTCCCTCCTCACTGTGATGGACAACAAACGGGCTAGTCTCCTAATTAATATCGCCACACCCCTTTCAATCTCAAGGAGTGTGCAGCGTAAACAGTGTATCCTTCAATCAGTAACTGACAACCATACTTGTGGTTATGTTCCTGTACAAAAACCACGTCTATACCATACCTCACCAAATACTCACGAAACCATTCACGCTTCATCTTATCACACAAACCATTAATATTCACGGTAAAGCACTTGAAACCAACAGAGGGGGTTTTCCCTTAGGCACTGGCACTTGCCGATCCCCTTTCCCCCGAGTGCCACCACGGTCACTCCCAGAGTCACGGGAACCACCTTTCAAGAGTCTCTGTCCCTTGGGACCTCCAACATCACCCCTCGCTACATCAGCCCACATCTTCTTACCCGGACGTTGCACCGGTGTGAGCACGTCGTCCGTATCAGACTGGGCCGCTCTCTTCCGTGACGCACTTTCTTCCTCCATACCCACCTCCTGGAGGCCATCGAAGTGCACCTCCGCCTCCACGTGAAGCAGCCGTCCTGCGGCCGAGGCACTAGCCCCAGGGAGGCCACCCACCTCAGCATCCCTGTCCCCCGCTGACTCCAAGTCAGCTGCAGGTTCGTCCACACACACCTGACCTGGGGTGCCCAAAAGGTCCTGCAACACCGTAGCAAACGCCTCCTCTGCTACCCTCTCATCAGCCGCCGATACTCCTCCCACGGCTCCAGGCTCCTGGACAGATGATTCCGGTACCCCTGGTAAGGTCGCACATCCATCCTCCAAAGATTCTGACCTGTCCACCTCAGCACTCCAACTTGCACCCGACATAGGGTTGTCCGACCCACGCTCCTCCGTACGATGCACCGAAGACTCTCGTTGATGTCCAACATCCTTTGGGCCCGTCCTTTTACCACACTGCACAGCCATATGGTCATAGGCCCCACACAACCTGCATGTACGACGTTGCCCCGCATAGGTAACCATGACTTGAGTCCTGAAGTCCTCCAACAGTATGTAGGAAGGGATGGGATGGCGTAACGTCATTTTTAACGTAAACGTTCCCTCCAGCAGACCTTGAAACATCCCTTCCGACCACCTGCCCACCGTCGCCGTATGAACAGTTCCATATTTCTCAAAAACTGTTCTCAAATCAGCCTCCGTCGCCTCGAATGGGCAATTACGGACCTTGACCCAAACGTAGTACCTGGATACGTCGTGAAGACACACCGTTACTGCCGAATTCACATCCACAGGTACTTCCTGAAACCTGGCGACAATCCTCTCATACACATCGGCAGTGCGAAGCTTAACGAAGAATCTATATGCACCATTTATAGCCACACCACACAAATCGTCATTCTCCAATCCGTAGACTTCGCATACAACGGTAGTCAGTAGAACAGAAGCATTCTGGCCCGACACAGCCCCACGAATCATCTGGATACACACAGTGTTAACTCGGCGACGACCCAACTGCGCCATGTTGTGAAAACAACAATGTCACAAGGCGCCGGTAGAGGCAGGCTAGTCGCACGTCCGCTCGACACCAAGGTTGAGCGACGAATTGCTCACAACAATTACGTTGATGAATAAGACACATGTGCAACAGCTGGTTAGTTTTACTGTCATAATGTTAGGCTCTGCTCTGCTCTGCTCTGCTCTGCAGACTTCTTCAGTTTAATACAGAGGTGATTAAATGTTGAAGTAGCAGCGAATTATACCATAAACATTATGATGCTTGTCTGACACAGCAACACCAAGGTACTTTATTGTTCAACTACTAAATGTATTTGTGTATATATGAATAAACTTACCAGTTATGAGTGAAAATGAGAGATCTGCCTAGCATAATAATAATAATAATAATAATAATAATAATAATAATAATAATAATATAATATTTTTATTTGGACATGATACAAAGAATTACATTTGGTTATTGAGATTACTGATGATGACGATGATGATGACGATGATGACGATGATGATATATTCGCCAGGAAGAAAGTTCAAAAAGTTTTTTTTTTCTGAATGGTGACCCATCACTGCCTCCCGGAGTGCCTGAGTTTGTAAGAGTGGGCTTAAGTTGAGCAGGACCTCAGTGGAAATGTCACTTACTTTTTTGGAGTTATCCTAGGTAATCTACACATATGCTGCTATGTATGACAATTTATGTAACTGGATTTATGTGTACATGTACCTGAATAAACTTACTAATGAGGGCACATTGTACTGGCAGACAGACAGGCCGCAGGTCCACACAGGGTATGGAACCCGTGTGTGGAGGTCGAGTTTGTAACTTAACTAAGTTGCTGCTTGCGCGGGGTTGAGTAGCTGATCGTTATGTCGAGGAAGGCTGGATGGTTAAAACAAACCGGTATTATCTTATTGCAATCAGTATTTATCTGTACGATAATCTGGTAAACCACATTTACTTAATCTTATTAAATCTTATATTATCTTGTATATATTCTTTATATAATAAATTTACCCTTCCGATATACAGTATATAAATTAAACCAAAACAACCATTGAACCTCCTTCACCATCGTTGTTTATTGATATTACTCATGTGTAAGATGCAAAGGTTTAAATTCAATGCAAGTAATAAAAAATATAATGACGATATAAATCAAAATAAACATAAATCAATCAGTGGGTATATTTGAGCTTGTGCGCCGGCAGTGCTGCATGCTGGGACTTGTGACGTCACTCACGAACCACTCAACACGTTCCTTTACCTTTTATGTCCTGTTAAGGGGCACGTCAGTTCCCCTCTCTTCTAATATGTTATTTTCCCCCTTTCATCTTCCTTGTCCATAATTACTATCGCATTTGCTTTGTCTGCTTTCGTAAGGTGAAGTCCAGGATCTTTCCTTAATTCATGGTATAACTACTACTACTACATTTTACATAAATTTATATAGCTGTTTTGTGAACGGTAGTCAAAATTCAGAGGCAAATAATGGGTCCAGGAACTGGGTCCCAACACTTTATTTTTCTAGTTGATCTAGTTTAAACATGTGCAACACTTGGGTATCTTTATTGATGTCAGGAATAAAGATATCTAAGTGTTGAATATGTCTTATTGGACTGTGTATATGGGAATTACTGTGGTATATACGAGTCGTATATACTACAGTCTTGCTATAAGTCATATATTCTCGTCATGCTTTAAGTCATATAATGATTTACCGCGGGTTTGGACGTTTCTTACAAATATATGACTTCTTTTAAGAATCAGAATCAGAGTTTTTGTTAAAATATTATTTATAAATAAAATATAAATTAATGAAAGCAAACAGTAAGCCCAGCATTTCGGTTAAGAATGTACTGTATATATTGCAAATAAAGGGTCATTATTATTACTGTTATACCAATAAAATATTAGTTCTACGACGGCTTTAATTATCGGTAATATGACTTTTAAAAAAAACATTGGAGTCACTCCTGTCAATTAGGAGGTGAGGATTGAGACTTTTGACTTAAATATTGTGTGAATATATTACAAATCTGGTGGTGATGAATTCGACATCTGTGCAACGTCTTGGTATCTTTATTCTGTAGACGTTTCGCCAACCAGTGGCTTTATCAGTACAATCCAGAAGACTGACAAGGTAGAAGATTAGATAGTCCCTCAGCCTAGGAGCAGCTGCCTGTGCTTCAGATTCATTATGACTAGTATTGAACACCTGCTCCTAGACTGATTACCTTATCTTCTACCTTGTCAGTCTCCTGGATTGTATTGATTTAGCCACTGGTTGGCGAAACGTCTACAGAATAAGATACCAAGATTTTGCACAGGTGTCTAATTCATCGGTGGTATTACATACCACTCTGTCTGACTTTTTTGGGTTATCCTAGGTTCTCTACACATATGCTGCTATGTATGATAATGTATGTAAATGTATTTGTGTATACCTGAATAAACTTACTTACTTACTTACATATAGACACTTTTAGGAATGGTACTCTTGATTACAACTATAAAGCGTTACAGATGAATATTGAGAGTAAGGATTTGGAGGAGTCTTTATAACTGTTAAGGGAGTGTTAATTAATGAGGCCAGAGGGACGAGGTGTCTTAATATGAGAGTTCTCTACTGTTACGAGGGGTGTAACTTGTAGAAGTCTTGCAGCAGCCACTTTTACTTTTTGGGGTTATCCTAGGTAATTTACACTATGTATGATAATTATACTCATGTGTGCCTGTACCTAAATAAACTTATGGGTCTTGTAAAGTTGTGCATCTCTCTTTATCATGTGAAATTAAGTATAGGCGCCTACACAGCATTCTGCCCGAGGACTGTCTAATTGTTCAGAAAGGTGGTGACATTATGTGGAAATTATAACAGGGCATTCCATATAGCTCATATCGAAATAAAGATTTGTGTTGTATGTGTACTTGTAAAGATAAATCACATCTTATTGTCTAATATTCCTTTTGAACCTTAGAATTGCCTGAAGATCTAACGTTATAAAATCGCATGTTTTGATTATATTATTTTCTTCGTGTTATCTGACGTTTTTTAACGAAATATAAAAATCAACATAGTTAGTGTATAATAAGGTAAAGGAAGGAGTGAGGTAGTGGGTCTGGTGGGCCATGGACGCTGAGGCTTACCGTGCAGCGCCCCTACACCTCCCAGCGCTCTTCAATGTCAGCATTATTGCGTATCTACGCATGCCAACACTTAGCTGATACGTGTGAGTGAGTAACGTGTGATTATTCTGTCCATCTGAGGGTGTATTAGTGGGGTGTACAGTCACTTTCAGGGTGAAATAGTGGTGTCTTGCCACCAAAACTTGAAGCATTGGGCCTCTGGGTTGTGTGGGACGAGTAATTTAAGTCTCGCCAAGCTCTTTGATTACGTTCCAGCGATTTTGGTTGTTAATTAGTATCACCAGTTGGGTAATTAATGAGTGGTTTGGTATTTAAAATGGTTATTAATCAGGACGGGAGTTTTTTTTTTATCATAGTGAGACGCTAGGTGTTAGGCCTAGCACTCGGACCAACCATTGTCCATTATATTGTATTAAACATCTCATTTTTCTGTTAAAGGTATCATAAAGAGTGTTATGTATTTTTTAACTAGCTTGAAGTTTAAAAGACCCTTAGTTTATATGGCAACTTGTTTTTGTTTGCATTTCATGTTAATTTTTTTTTTTGTATCAGGTGGTAAGGTAAATTAAGATAGGTGAATGTTATGCTTAGATTTCTTAGTATTAGTTTACTCTGTGAAATTTTCTTGGATATACCATCTTTATGGAAAGTCTGTACATTTATTAGTCAGTTAGGAAATAAGTCAAGGACTCCAATGGAAATAAGTCACTTTGACTTTTTTAGGGGCTATGCTAGGTGATATACACTATCTATGATAATTGTACTTATGTGTACTACCTGTATTTAAATAAACTTGCTAGGTTAAGCATTGTTTGGTCCAGCCAGTAACTAGATTGATGACTGCATGGTCAGTGCCTTGCCCTTGGCCCAGGGCACCATCAAAAGTCAAGGTTACCCTGTCTCTGAGATGGTAACTCATTCTCAAAATACCCAGTTTGTTTTGCAATAAATCATAGTGTTCGACTATTTCCACTGCATATGTCTAAAACCTGGTTGAAGCCAGTTGCTGACACCATTGAGTATGGGCATCTGGCTCTGTTGGGGTGTAGGATCTACCTGACCTAATTAAGAACTTTGTTGCTGTTTCTATTCTCAAAGGTAGCTCCCGGTCCTTTCCCAGCTCCCGCCCAGCTGTGGGGATTATTACTTTCCTAGAAACTGGGAAGCTGGACCCTTCAAAAACCCCAGCAACAACCACTACCACTGCTATTGCCACTACTATTGATATTTTGATAATTTTTTCATAGGTTTCTGTGTTATACACTAATAAAATGGGGGTATAATACCATTATGCATCTGCTAAACAATGGACCCATCTCTGGTGAAAGGAGGGAGGAGAGATGGGAGGTATAGAATATATTATAACATTGCTTCTCTCTGGAATGATCTCACACTGTCTCTAATAACTGTTACACTTTTACATAAGGTTTGCAGCCCATTTTTAGGTTGGGTTAGGTTAGGTCACATCAGGTCAGGTCAAGTTGACTTGACTTGACTTGGCTTGGCCTAGGTTAGGTTAGGCTACAACAGAAAAACTGAGGTAAAAGACAATAAAAAAAAGTGCTTCGCAAACAAAAAACCAGCACTCACTTTGTCGGGCTCATATATCTCACATTTCAACTGTTCAAGGCTGTTAACAACTATCTATTTGACTTTTCACAACAGTGCCATGATGTCTGTGGTTAAAGAGTGTGGGTTGTAATAAAGATACTGGTAGTGGAGAATCCTTTTATTAAAAGGTTTTCTTCTGCCAGCATCTTGATTTACCCCTTTCCACTCCCTATTCTTGCCATCCCTTATGTGCCTACTATATAAAAAAAAGGGCCTACTTGCCCATGAGTCAGGTCCTACTGTCGCCTAACTATATGCAGTCTTGTACCATATCTGTAATACAGTAAAGATTTGATAAAACGAACTACAGTGGACCCCCGGTTTACGTTATTAATTAATTCCAGAATGCTGTTCAAGTGCCATTACCAAACAAATTTATTCCCATAAGGAATAATGTAAATTAAGATTAGTCCTTTTAGACCCCCAAAAATACACTTACAAAAGCACTTACAAAAATACACTTACATAATTGTTCGAGTTTGGAGGTCAACGTAAACCGGGGGTTCACTGTAATAGGGGCAGGGGGTGTTCAATTTACCGAAAATTCTGTTATTTTGAATGTTTCAATTAAACAGTAGTATTCCCATGTGTTCTAGTGGTGACCCAGAATAACTTATTCTAAGTCAGTGGAGCTGTAAAGCTCCAGCAATAGCAATGCAAATGATGTGGGAGACAGACGGGTAGATGGTGAGAGAAATGTAGAACAAGGAACAGGTTTAAAGAATGAATCCAGCCTAATTTGTTTTGTCATATTGATGTTCAACAGAATGAACATTAGCACCAGCAGCAAACTATTGAGCATACCATTTATGCAGTGTTGCTTCAACCCTTGTATACTGGACCATTTTTATGTGCTACTTATGAGTAACTGAAAAATCTTTTAGACTGCTGAATTAGACATGTATGCAACATCTGGGTATCTTTATTTTGTAGACGTTTTTCCATCAAGTGGCTTTATCACTACAATACCAAAGACATACTCTGAAGACTGTAGAAATATATACAGAAGACAATGAAAGATGAAGTAATCATTTCATGCATCCCTTTCATTTTGCTGCTAGTAATATGTTAATTGCTCAAATTGCAATAGATGCTGTTTGGTCACACTAACACCATTAAACTTTTCAGTGGCTGTCATGTAGAACTACATCATTGAGGCCAGGGTCTCTCACATAGTTCTGTGTCATGAGCTCGGCTCACTCAGATGAATGGTAAATTTTCGCCTAGATATGAGAGAATGGTCATCACTGAGTGCCCACCTTTTTAGGAAAAATTCTAATTCTGTAAAGCATCTTTAATAAATCAAATTTAAGCACATGTTAGACAGTTTAGTTTTTCAATGCATTCTTGGTTTACAAAGTAGGTTATATAATATATTGTGTACAATAATATCTAAGAAGTACCCTATTCATAGTTCAACTTCACTCATGTCTTGCAGACAATAAATACTTTGATAACTATTTGTAAAAACTACTCTGCGTAAAATTGTATATACTGTACAATACTATAGATATCTATCAGCAGGTTGTAAATGTAACATAGCTCTTCTTTATATGATAATGCACAGTACCATATTCTGACTTTCAATTTTTTTTTTTAAATTATGTATCATGAGGAATATATATTACAGCTCAGTGTAACTTTAATTTGCTTAGGTAATGGGATTAGTTGTTAGAATGTAAACCAACACCAATTTTCATTTTTGCAGCTTTGCCTGGTGAGCACACTATGTACCCATTTTTAACATTCCCACATGGCAACCAGCACTGAGTAAAATTGTGATTCTGCTCATTTTTTATATGGAGCTCCAGCTCATATACTCACCGAGTTGTATACAGGGTTCAAGTCTCAGCTCCTGGTCCTGCTTCTTAAACTAAGGTTTGGGTGGATTTATTTTAGTTAAATGTCAAACACAAGTAATGAGCACATAGGTGTTCATCTTTTTATTAATACTGTTTTGTTTCTGCACAAATGTACAAAGTGGTTTAGAATTGTGGAAAAAATGGTTTTGGTTTACAGCTACATGATAAATAAAACCTGTCTTTATTTTGTAAGCATCCAAAACTGGTAACTTTTATGTCTGTTGGGAATAAAGCCTAGTTTTGGAGAAAGAAAAAATGCAAAAAAAAAAAAAAAACAGGAAGCAAATGAACTTGGCAGTTAAAGTAAAAATGGCAAGATGTTGGATGAGAATTTGAGGTATTGAAGAGATGGAGAGTATTTTGAGTTCATGCATAAGTCAGAGAATAATGGGATCTGTTAGCAGGAGGAAAGAAAGGTGAATGTCGAGAAAGTGGGATAGGCAGTGGTTAGTTGGAAGATGGTAAAGCAGTTGGAATAGATGGATTAAAACTCCAGATGCTGGAGACAGGTGGGTTATAGGTTTAGAATAGTCAGTGTAGTACATTATTTATTTAATCTATCCATGAAAAGTTCATGAGTATGCATAGTTCCTTTGTATGAGGGGATGGGGGGGAAGGGAACAAGAAAGGAAGAATTATAGGCGAGAAAATCTGTTGTATAAACCAGTACGTACTGTAATGTGTATGATAGAATTGTTTTCAAAAGAGTTAAGAACATAAGAAAGAAGGAACACTGCAGCAGGCCTACTGGCCCATGCGAGGCACGTCCAAGTCTCCCACCGGCTTAAGCCAATGCCCCGACCCAGCCAGGTCAGGTTACATTCACTTAAGGAAGGAGCACGGCATCTGACCTAGTAGCACAAGCTAGTCAGGACCAACTCACACCCACCTGCACCCACTCATATATTTATCTAGCCTATTTTTAAAGTATCTTTAATAAAGCTAATTTAAGCACATGTTAGACAGTTTAGTTTTTCAATGCATTCTTGGTTTACAAAGTAGGTTATATAATATATTGTGTACGATAATATCTAAGAAGTACCCTATTCATAGTTCAACTTCACTCATGTCTTGCAGACAATAAATATGTACTTTGATAACTATGTATTTGTAAAAGCTACTCTGCATAAAATTGGATATACTGCACAATACTATAGATATCTATCAGCAGGTTGTAAATGTAACATAGCTGTCTTCCCAGCTCTTCTTTATATGATAATGCACAGTACCATATTCTGACTTTCAATTTTTTTTTAAATTATGTATCATGAGGAATATATATTACAGCTCAGTGTAACTTTAATTTACTTAGGTAATGGGATTAGTTATTAGAATGTAAACCAACACCAATTTTCATTTTTGCAGCTTTGCATGAGTTAGTTATGAGAAAGACAATGTAGGATTGCAGAATATTGAGGAGGAAAGATGATGTGTGGATCATGTTTACATTAAAATGTAAGTTTGCAATATGATACTGAGTTAGATAAGGAGGAGTTTGTGATATTGAATAGGGTAATAACGTGGTAACATAGCTACAAATGTATTGAATTGTAGATTCCTTAAAGTTACTGGTTTCGGAACAAGATTTTTTTAGACATTCGGCTGTGTAGGGATTAATCAAAGCATGATAGAGGCAAAGTCCTGTGTTCTGTTTTTTAAAGATATACTGTAGAGTAATAGAATAACCTTTAGACAGTGCATAAGTGCACAAAATAAGGCTAACAGACTATGAATTTATATCCAGAAGTACAGTGGACCCCTGGATTATGTCATTTTTTCGTTCAAGAATGCTGTTCAAGTGCAATTACCGAACGAATTTATTCCCATAAGGAATAATGTAAATTAGATCAGTCCTTTTAGACACCCAAAAATACACTTACAAAAGCACTTACAAAAATAAACTTAAATAAAAGGGCAAGTTTGGAGACTATCGTAAACCGGGGGTCCACTGTATTGTTCTATGAGTAAAATTCTTCTGGATATAAATTCAAGTAGTCTGTTAGCCTTATTATTATCAAACCTTCAGTGTCGCTATGGGCTCTCCTTTATCTCCTGTTCTTGCTAATCTTTACATGGAATACTTCGAGACTGTTCTTCCTACTGTTGATGTGCGCCCTTCACTCTGGCTCTGCTATATAGATGACATCTTTGCTCTTTGGCCTCATGACTCTAGTCTCTTCCAACCATTTCTTGTTGCCCTTAACCCTTTGACTGTCGGAGGCCCCATTCTGAAACTGTCATTCTATGTCGGAAAATTTTGGAAAAAAAAATAAATTATTTTTTCTTTTGAAATGATAGGGAATCTTTTCCCGATTGTAATGACACCAAAAGTATGAAATTTGATTGAAAACTTACGGAATTACGCTCTCGCAAAGTTAGCGATGTCAGTGATATATATGCATCGGCGATTTCGCCGACTTTGAGCCCTATTTTAGGCCAATTCCATTGGGACAGTCGACCAAACTCATAGCTATTTCTTTAGAATTCCATTTGTTCTATCGATTGAGTACAAGAAATCACCAATTTACCGATTTCAACTACCCAATAAAGTGGTCAGAAAATGGCAATTTCGCCAATTTCATGCAAAATAAAAAAGATGTCAATTTCAAAATAGGGTCCAGAATAAACAATGCAGACATCCCTAGCACTAAAATAAGATGTTATCTGTTCATTAGTCATGTCTTTAGGCCCCTCTTACATTACTCTTGCTTTCTATTTTGATTTTTTATTCACACAAAAAATTAGAAGATTTATTGTTATGCAGACTATTGCATTATTGTAAAAACTGTATAAATAATATCTGTGCACTTGTGAAAGAATATTAGACTCACCAGTTGATGTGTATTGGACGCATGGTGTGATTTGTTTACTTTTGAACATTGGCAAAAATCGAACATTTCCGCTACTTTGAGCTCAATTTCAAGATCGTTTACATCATGAAACTAATCAAAATCATCTCTATTCCTGTAATATGTTTTCCATTCTATCAAATGAGACCATGAAAAAGAGAATACAACCATAAATACTATACGAAAATACACCTCAAAGACGGCATTTTAATTAAAAAAAACGGTCAGTTTTTTTTTTTCTCATTATGTACTGCTTGCTGCAGGATTTTTTTTATACCGTGCACACTGACCACACAGACCCATTCTGTAACATGTGGGCCTACCAGCTTTCTCCTGCTTGATTTGAGGCCGCTAGAATTTAGGCGTATAAATACGTCCGAAACATTGGCTCGTAAGACGTATATATACGTCCGAAACAGTCAAAGGGTTAATAATCTTGCTCCTTCCTATAAGTTTAAAGCTGAATGGGAATCTAATTCCTTGCTGCCTTACCTTGATGTTCATGTCCACCGCTCAGATACATGTGCAGGTTTTGCGTTTTCCATGTACCGCAAGCCTATGCAAAGTGGCATGTACATTCACTACTTTTCTTATGCTTCCTCTGTCAAGAAAAGTGTTCTTATCTCCCTCTTTCTCCGTGCTCTCCGCATTTGTGATCCTCAGTTCCTTGACTCATAAATTTCCAATCTTGGCTACCCTTCCCATTTCATAGACTCTGCCTTCTCACGTGTTAAACGGACTTTCTTCTCTACAAAACTTTCTACTCCTGGGAACTCTCCTGTCCTCTGCCTTCCCTACATTTCTAGTCTCTCTCCGTTCCTTAGATATCAAACTTACTTTTCGCCAGACTAACACTCTTCGCTCCAATCTAGTTCATACCTCTCCTCCCTCTATAGATGCTCCTGGTGTCTACTCTATTTCTTGTTCCTCCTGTCCTCTTCAGTACTTTGGAGAATCTGTCATGTCAGAGATCACAGTCATCCTATTGACTGGTCTTCTGCTAAAACTGTCTACGCTACTTCTAACTTTCACAGTCGCCATCTGGTTGAATCCTCCCTTATACACAACTTTCCTTGTATGAATCTTAGTCCTGACTTTGTCTCTGTAGATGCCTTCCTTTCCCATTACATTGTAAAATGCTCCAAACATCAGGACACCCGTGACTTAACCTGATTCTTTTTTCCCCTTCTCCCTTTTCCCTTTCCTCTTTCTCCTTTGGGTTTTCTTTCCTCTGCTTTGGGTATTTGGTCCATTATTATTATTTCCTTTCCCCTCTGTGTTCTTGTTCCTACCCTTTGTGGGGCCCCTAGCTACCTGGCAGTGCTCCTCTTTCTTAGTATTTGACTTGACTCCACTACTACTACTACCACCACCTCTACCACTACCTCTCTTGTCCTGTCCCTGTCTGCTGGCCTAAATATACTCTCCTCTCCTCTCCTTTTTGTTAGTGTGACTTTGTAAATGGTCCAAGTCGGACTGAAACATCGTCGTAAGCTCCTCCCTTGTATGTGTGGGTTATTTGTGCATTGTTCCAGTCACGGTATTGTGCCTTTTTTTATTATTATTTCTGCTTACTGTGATTCCCAAGTCTTTTCTCATTCTGTACGATGGTGCTTTACATCACCTAGTTCATACATGTGAGCGTTATTTTCATTTACAAGGATTAGAACTTTGCACTTTTCCACAGTGAACTGCAGTTACCACTTTTTGACCCATTACATTAGCTTGTCCAAATCCTCCTGACATTCACTGGTATCCTCCTTTGAATCTATTATTCAGCTTACTATTGTGCTTGTGCGCAGCTACATATTAAAATCAGTCTCACTAGTCTTGATGGCATATTATTATTATTAATAATAATAAGCTCATTAATAATAATAATAATATTCTCTGTGGGGTGCTTTAAATGTCGTATGTTACGTTAATATAGACATTTTCATATTCTTTCAAATAATATAAGAAACCCATTACATAACATATAAACATAATACATTAACCCACACCAGAAAAAATTTACATAAATATGAGATGTGGTAGCCGGTCGACTTGTTACGAGTGACGGCAAGAATTACGTTTTCTCGAGTCCAACGCCAGAAAAAATGTATAAACAATAGTATTACTGGGGGTAACTGTAGAAATTATTCCTTTCGTATACCTTCACTCAGTGTCATTCCCTCTAAAAGTGGTGTGTTGCATGAGAATGGGAGTGTTGCTGTTATTTATTCTACTTCACCAACGTGAAGACACTTGTACACGATGTAAGGTGCTTGTATTGTGGTAAAAGCTTCACAAACGTATGCGGGAATAAACTTGTATGAACCATAATCATACAGGTATTTATTAATACGCATTCGTCTGTTTACATTCTCGGTTTTTCGTCTTTGTTTATGATTGCATCTAAGTTTAGTTGTTAGAAATTATTCAACTCAGTAACCAAGGTATGTCGATGGTGGTAATAATAATAATAAATAATAATCACTCTGGGGCACTTTAAATTTCAGTCATATATTTCATGTAGGTGTGTGAGCTACCACACCTGACTTTCTACAATAACTAATCACCTCTCGCCCTACATTAAGACTACACGTATTTTAAGGTAAGTAATGAGTGTACTATGTGTGTGTTTTACTTTTTTATTGTTTTTAATAAAAAAAGGGTGGGTGAGTGGGCATTCCACTTTACAGCGGTAGCCTGGAACGTAATGTGCCATATAAGTGGGGCCCTACTGTGTGTGTGTATACAGCTTCTCGCTTAGCGACTTACTCAGACTTACGATGGGATCTCTGACCAGTATGCATACCTAAATACAGTGGAACCTCAAGTTTCGTCCATAATCCGTTCCAGAACCTCGGCCGAAACTCAAATTGTTCAAAAGTCACAGCAATATTTCCCATAAGAAAAATGTAAATCCAATTAATCGATTACGTTCCAGACACCCAAACATATTCACAAAAACATCATTTTTTTAAAGAATAAATACAGTGGTACCTCGAGTTACGATGGTCCCCAAAATCTCCCTTTTATGTAAGTTTATTTTTTTAAATGCTTTTGTAAGTATATTTTTGGGGGTGTAAAAGGACTAGTCTATTTTACATTATTCCTTATGGGGATAAATTCGTTTGGTAATGGCACTTGAACAGCATTCTCAAACGAAATAATATCGGAACTCGAGGTACCACTGTATAGTTTTACATACAGAAAACAATGAGAAATAAATATATTTATCACAATTGATCTAATATGACATAAACAATATTAACCCTTTCGGGGTCGGTGCCGTACTAGTACATTTTACGAGCAGGGGTTGGTGCCGTACTAGTACGCGTAAATTCTAGCGGCTTCAAATTAAGCAGGAAACGGCTGGTAGGCCTACATATGAAAGAATGGGTCTATGTGGTCAGTGTGCGCAGTATAAAAAAAATCCTGCACCACACACTGCATAATGAGAAAAAAAACTGACCGTTTTTTCGTTTAAAACAGCGACTTTGCAGTCTATTTTCGTATGGTATTTATTGATGTACGTATTCTTGTTTTCTTGGTCTCGTGTAATAGAATGGAAGATATATTACAGAAATAGAGATGATTTTGATTGGTTTGACAATAACAAGTACCTTGAAATTGAGCTCAAAGTAGCAAAAAATGTTTGATTTTCGCCGATGTTCAAGAGTAAACAAATCACACCATGCTTCCAATACACATCAACTGGCGAGTCTAATATTCTTGCACAAGTGCGCTGATATTATTTATACCATTTTTACAATGATGCAGTTGTATACGTACATAACAGTAAATCTTCTATTTTTTGTGAGAATAAAAGTTCAAAATGGAAAGCAAAAGTAATGTAAAAGGGGCCTGGAGACGTGACTAATGAAGAGATAAAATGTTATTTGAGTGCCAGGAATGTCTCATTTATTCTGGACCCTATTTTGAAATTGGCATCTTTTGAAATTTGTGTGAAATTGACCAAATTGCGAATTTCTGACCACCTTATTGGGTAGTTGAAATCGGTAAATTGGCTGTTTCTTGTACTCAATTGATAGAACAAATGGAATTCTAGTGATATAGCTATAATTTTAGTAGACTGAAACATTGGAATTTGCCGAAAATAGGGCTCAAAGTGGGCGAAATCGCCGATGCGTAAGTGTCATGGCTACCGCTAAATTCGCGAAAGCATAATTCCGTTAGTTTTCGATCAAATTTCATAATTTGGGTGTCGTTGTGACCTGAAAAAGATTCTCTTATCATTTCATAAGAAAAAAAATATTTTTTTTTTCCGAAAAATTTGGGACCCTGAGAACGAGTTTCGGAGAGGGCCTTTGGACCCCCAAAGGGTTAAAGTGCAGGCATTGTACTTCCCATTTCCAGGACTCAAGTCTGGGTAACTGGTTTCCCTGAATCCCTTCACAAAATATTACCCTGCTCACACTACAACAGCTTGTCAGGTCCTAAAAACCATTAGTCTCCATTCACTCCTATCTAACATGCTCATGCACACTTGCTGGAAGTCTAAGCCCCTGGCCCACAAAACCTCCTTTACCCCCTCCCTCCAACCTTTTCAGGGACAACTCCTACCCCGCCTTCATTTCCCTACAGATTTATACATTCTCCAAGTTATTCTACTTTGCTCCATTCTCTCTAAATGACCAAACCACCTCAACAGCCCCTCTTCAACCCTCTGATTAATACTTTTAGTAACTCACACTTCCTCCTAATTTCCACACTACAAATTCTCTGCATAATATTTAGACTGCACATTGCCCTTAGACAGGACATCTTCACTGCCTCCAGCCGCCTCCTCGCTGCAGCATTTACAACCCATGCTTCACAATCATATAAGAGTGTTGGTACCACTATACTCTTGTACATTCCCTTCTTTGTCTCTATGGATAACGTTCTTTGTCTCCACAGATACCTCAACGCAAGACTCGCCTTTTTTCCTTCCTCAATTCTATAGTTAACCTCATCCTTCATAAACCCATCTGCTGACAAGTCAACTCCCAAATATCTGAAAACATTCACTTCTTCTATATGTACTTCCTCCCTCCCACGGGATATCCAATTTTTCTTTATCTAAATCGTTTGATACCCTCATCACCTTACTTTTATCTATGTTCACTTTTAACTTTCTACCTTTGCACAGCCTCCCAAACTCGTCCACTAAAATTTGCAACTTTCTTTAGAATCCCCCAAAAGCACAGTATCATCAGCAAAAAGTAACTGTGTCAACTCCCATTTTGTATTTGATTCCCCATAATTTAGTCCCATCCCTCTCCCCAACACCCTAGCATTTACTTCTTTTACAACCCCATCTATAAATATGTTAAATAACCATGGTGACATCACACATCCTTGTCTAAGTCTTACTTTTACTGGGAAGTAATCTCCCTCTCTCCTGCACACCCAAACCTGAGCCTCACTACCCTCATAAAAATTCTTTACAGTATTTAATAACTTACTTCCTATTCCATACACTTGCAACATCTGCCACATTGCTCCCCTATGCACTCTATCATATGCCTTTTCTAAATCCATAAATGCATTGAAAACTTTCCTACCTTTATCTAAATACTGTTCACATATATGCTTCAATGTAAACACCTGATCTACACATCCCCTACCCATTCTAAAGCCTACTTGCTCATCTGCAATCCTGCTCTCTATCTTACCTCTGATTCTTTCAATAATAACCCTACCATACACTTTACTTATTCCTCGATAATTTTTACTATCTCTCTTGTCCTCCCCTTCCCTTTATATAAAGGAATTGTACATGCTCTCTGAGAATCCCTAGGTACCTTTCCCTCTTTCATACATTAATTAAACAAAAATGCCAACCACTCCAACACTATATCTCCCCCAGTTTTTAACATTTGTCATGATCCTGTCAGTTCCAGCTGCTTTACCCCCTTTCATTCTATGTAATGCCTCACGCACCTCCCCACACTTACATCCTTCTCTTCACTCTTAACCCTTTGGGGGTCCCAAACTCGTTCTCAGGGTCGCAAATTTTTCGGAAAAAAAAAAATCATTTTTTCTTATGAAATGATAGAAAATATTTTTCCGATCATAATGACACCAAAATTATGAAATTTGATCGAAAATTAACGGAATTATGCTTTCGCGAAGTTAGCAGTATTGATGCCATTTACGCATCAGCGATTTCGCCCACTTTGAGCCCTATTTTCGGCAAATTCCAATGTTTGTCTACTAAAATTATAGCTATTTCGCTAGAATTCCATTTGTTCTATCAGTTGAGTACAAGAAACCGCCAATTTACTGATTTCAACTACCCAATAAGGTGGTCAGAAATTGGCAATTTGGCCAATTTCACACAAATTTCAAAAGATGCCAATTTCAAAATAGGGTCCAGAATAAATGAGACAGACATTTCTGGCACTCAAATAACATTTTATCTGTTCGTTAGTCACGTCTCCAGGACCCTTTTACATTACTTTTGCTTTCCATTTTGAATTTTTATTCTCACAAAAAATAGAAGATTTACTGTTATGTATACAACTGCATCATTGTAAAAATGGTATAAATAATATCAGCACACTTGTGCAAGAATATTTGACTACCCAGTTGATGTGTATTGGACGCATGGCGTGATTTGTTTACTCTTGAACATCTGCAAAAATCAAACATTTTTGCTACTTTGCTCTCAGTTTCAAGGTACAGTGGAACCCTGAGTAACGTAAAAACTTCATTCCAGAAGCCTGCTCAAGTGCCATTACCGAACGAATTTACTCCCTTAAGAAATAATGTCAAGTAGGTTAGTCCATTTCAGACCCCCAAAAATACACATACAAAAGCACTTACAATATTATACTTACATAATTGTACGATTTCCGGAGTGTTCGTTACTCGGGGTTCCACTGTACTTGTCATCGTGAAACCAGTCAAAATTATCTCTTTCTGTAATATATCATCCATTCTATCAAATGAGACTAAGAAAACGAGAATACAAGCATTAATACCATACAAAAATAGACTGCAAAGTCGCTGTTTTAAACCAAAAACACGGTCAGTTTTTTTTTCCTTGTGCACTGTGTGGTGCAGGATTTTTTTATACTGCGCACACTGACCGCACAGACCCATTCTCTCACATCTAGGCCTAACAGCCTGTTTCTGCTTGATTTGAGGGCGCTAGAATTTAGGTGTACTAGTACGATGAAAACCCTGGCGCGTAAGCCGTACTAGTACGGCCGAAACCCCGAAAGGGTTAAAAGATGCTATACCTCCTTGGCCAGTGCATGAAATTACTGCCTCCCTTTGTTCATCAACATTTAAAAGTTCCTCAAACTATTCCTGCCATCTACCCAATACCTTCAGCTCCCCATCTACTAACTTCCCTATTCTGTTTTTAACTGACTAGGCTTTCTTAACTTGTTTATCTCACTCCAAAAAATTTTCTTATTCTCAACAAAATTTCTTGACAGTGCCTTTCCCACTCTTATCATTTGCTCTCCATTTGGACTCTTTCACCACTCACTTCACCTTTCTTTTACTTTCCATATACTCTGCCCTTCTTATATCACTTCTGCTTTGTAAAAACCTCTCATAAGCTACCTTTTTCTCTTTTATCACACCCTTTATTTCATTATTCCCCCAATCACTTTTCTCCTGCACCCACCCTCCTATAGCCACAAACTTCTGCCCCACATTCTAATACAGTGGTCCCTCGGTTTTTTGTGCATTTCCAAACTCGAATATTTATGCAAGTGTATTTTCGTAAGTGCTGTTGCAAGTGTATTTTCGTAAGTGCTGTTGCAAGTGTATTTTTGGGGGTCTGAAATAGACTAACCTACGTGACATTATTTCTTAAGGAAGTAAATTCGTTCGGTAATGGCACTTGAGCAGCATTCTGGAACGAATTTTCGGCGAAAACCGAGGGACCACTGTACTGTATTTTTAAAACTATCCCATCTCTCTTCAGCCCCCCCCCCCCTTCCACTACCCATACTTGCACTAGCCCACCTTTCTGCCAATAGATACTTATCTCACCCTAACTTCCTCCTCCCTTAGTTTATGAACTTTCACCTCTCTCTTACTTACTGTTGCCATTTTCCTTTTGTCCCATCTACCTCTTACACTAACTGTAGCTACAACTAGATAATCATCCAATATATCCGTTGCCCCTCTATAAACATGTACATCCTGAAGCCTACTCATCAACCTTTTATCCACCAATACATAATCCAACAAACTACTGTCATTACGTGCTATATCATATCTTGTATACTTATTTATCCTCTTTTTCGTAAAATATGTATTACTTATTACCAAACCTCTTTCTACACAGTTCAATTTAAAGTTCCCCATTTTCATTTACCCCTGGCACCCCAAATTTACCTACTACTCTCTCTACAACATTTTTACCCACTTTAGCATTGAGATCCCCCAACCACAAGTACTCTCACTTGGTTCAAAACTCCCCACGCACACACTCAACATTATACAGTGGAACCCCGAATATCGGCAGCTGCGTTTATCGACCAGTTTTTTGGGTGGAAATTTTGCTCCGTATTTCAGCCAGTGTCTCGCAAATCTGCCGTATTAGACGCATCAGCCCGCCGGGATGCCGCGCATAGGTGAGTCAGTTTCCGTGTCTGTCAGTGAATGAGCATATACTCTGCGCATTCATCTAAACTTTTCCTTAAAATCCATTGGTTTTTGTGCTTTTTTATTAGGTGCGCCTGTGAAATAAGCCACCATGGGCCCAAAGAAAGTTCTTAGTAAAGTTCCTTTGGTAAAGAAAGTGAGAAACACGATGGAATTTAACCCTTTCAGGGTCCAAGGGGGGTCTCCGAAACTCGTTCTCAGGGTCCAAGAATTTAAAAAAAAAAAATTTTCTTATGAAATGATAGAGAATCCTTTTCCGATCATAACGCCACAAAAATTATGAAATTTGATTGAAAACTAACGGAATTATGCTTTCGCGAATTTAGCGGTAGCCATGACACTTACGCATCGGCGATTTCGCCCACTTTGAGCCCTATTTTCGGCAAATTCCAATGTTCTAGTCAACTAAAATTATAGCTATTTCGCTAGAACTCCATTTCTTGTATCGATTTAGTACAAGAAACTGCCTATTTACCAATTACAACTACCCAAAATAGTGGTCAGAAAATGGCAATTTGGCCAATTTCACACAAATTTCAAACGATGCCAATTTCAAAATAGGGTCCAGAATAAACAAGGCAGACATTCCTGGCACTAAAATAAAGTCTTCTCTGTTCATTAGCCACGTTTCCAGGCCCCTCTTACATTACTTTTGCTTTTCATTTTGAATTTATATTCTCAAAAAAAAATAGAAGATTTACTGTTATATATACAACTGCATCATTGTAAAAAGGGTATAAATAATATTAGAGCACTTGTGCATGAATATTAGACTCGCCAGTTGATGTGTATTGGATGCATGGTGTGATTTGTTTACTCTTAAACATCGTCAAAATTCGAACATTTTCTCTACTTTGAGCTCAATTTCAAGGTACTTGTCATTGTCAAACCAATCAAAATCATCTTTATTTCTGTAATATATCTTCCAATCTATCAAATGAGACCAAGAAAACGAGAATACATCAATAAATACCATACGAAAATAGACTGCAAAGTCGCTGTTTTAAACCAAAAACACGGTCAGTTTTTTTTTTTCCTCATTATGCACTGTGTGGTGCAGGAACTTTTTTATACTGCACACACTGACCGCACAGACCCATTCTATCACATCTAGGCCTAACAGCCTGTTTCTGCTTGATTTGAGGGCGCTAGAATTTAGGCGTACTAGTACGTCAATAACCCCAGGGCATAAGCCGTACTAGTACGTCAATAACCCTGAAAGGGTTAAGAAAGAAGTTATTGAAAAATATGAGTGGTGTGCGGGTGCTGGAACTTGCCAGGATGTATGGGAAATCCAATTCAACAATCACTTCCATCCTGGCAAAGAAAGAACAAATCAAGGAAGCTGATATGGCGAAAGGGGTAAACATGTTAACAAAAAACAGTTAGCGGGAGATAGTGTTTCAGAGACTATCATTTGTGAAAAGGCAAGGCAGTTGCATGCAGATCTCGTAAAGAAAAATGCCTGGAACTAGTGCTGATGTTAGTGAATTTAAGGCCAGCAGAGGCTGGTTTGACAGATATAAGAAGCGTAGTGGCATACACAGTGTTGTAAGGCATGGTGAGGCTGCAAATTCAGACAAACATGCGGCTGAAAAATTTGTGCATGAATTCAAGGGGTACGTAGAAGCTGAAGAATTCCAACCTCAACAAGTGTTCAGTTGTGTTGAAACAGCCCTCTTTTGGAAGAAAATGCCAAAGAGGACCAACATCATGCAGGAGGAAAAGGCACTGCCAGGACACAAGCCTATGAAGGATAGGCTAACTCTCTTGTTCTGTGCTAACACTAGTGGGGATTTCAAAGTGAAGCCTTTACTGGTGTATCACTCTGAAAATCCCAGTGTGTTCAAGAAAAATAATGTTATCAAGAGTAAATGGTGTGCGAGTGGAAAGCTAATCATAAGGCGTGGGTCACGAGGCAACTTTCATTGACTGGGTCCATGAAGTGTTTGGCCCGAGTGTGAAAAAATACCTCCTGGAAAATAAATTGCCACTCAAGTGCCTCCTGGTAATGGACAATGCTCCTGCTTATCCTCCAAACACCTCTAACACCACTCCTCTCATACAGCCCATGGACCAGCAGGTCATTTCTAACTTAAAAAAAAAAAAAACTACACAAAAGCAGTGTTTCAGAGGTGCTTTGAAGTGACCTCAGACACTGAATTGACCCTAAGAGAGTTCTGGAGGAATCACTTCAATATCTACAACTGCATAACCCTTAGTGACTTCCAGGACTTTGAACTCTTCTTGGAGAAAATTGTGGCCAGAATGTGTCCTCGAGAAGGATTTTGAAGGGTTTGAGGCTGACCCTGATGACCCTACGCCTGTTGTGGAATCTATTGTCTTTGGGGAAGTCCATGGGGTTGGGGGTTGGATGTGAGTGGCGAGGATGTGGAAGAGTTGGTGGAGGACCACAGGGAAGAGCTAACCACTGAAGAGCTGTAACACCTTCAACTGGAACAGCAACAGACCACAGCTTAGGAACTTGCTTCAGAGGAGGAAGAGAGAGGGAAGGAGGTGCCTTCAGAAATTAAGGAGATTTGTACAATGTGGAGTAGGGTGCAAGCTTTTGCTGAGAAATATCACCCTGACCAAGCCATATCTGCAACATGTTCAGTGACAAAACCTTGGCCCACTTCAGGCAAATCTTAGAGGCGCCAGAAACAGAGCTCTCTGGACAGTTTTTTTTGTCCGACAGGGGTCCAGTGACTCTCAAGCTGGTCCTAGTGCCATTAAAAGACAAAGAAGAGAAGTAACCCCAGAGAGGGACTTGATACCTGAAGTCATTATGGAGGTGGATTCCCCTTCCAAACAATAACCTCTCCTCCTCCCTCTCCCCTCTCCCCTCCTTGTCTTCCATATGCCAACAAGAGTCTTCAATACAGGTATGTAATAATGATTTAAATGTTCATTTATATGTAATTGTCATTGTTTTGTGTATGTAAAACTATAGTTAAAATTTACAAAGTGCATTATTTTTTATTTTTGAGTGTCTGGAATGGATTAATTGTATTTACATTAATTTTTATGGGAAATATTGCTTCGAATTTAGGCCAACCTTCTGGAACAGATTACGGCCGATATTCGGGGTTCCACTGTATTTTATATTTAAATGGATTTGGTAAAAAAAAAAAAAAGGCAAAATTTAATCATAAACTCTATTACATCAGTTTCCAGATAAATTTCCATTCATTATGGCTGGTATCCTCTTCCTTCTTCTAGACATGAATCTTCTTGTTATCTCTAAGAAGCTGTAGCTCCTTCCTAGCTTCTCCCAGCTCTGCTTTCACTTGAAGGTAGAGAGCTGTTCAAAACTCAGACTTCCTAAACACACCAGTGGCACTAGCATTAAGAATTTGGTTGCACTAGTCCTGGAAACAGTGGAGATGTCTTTTTAGAGTCTAATGTGACATCTGTATTTTTTTCAGAGAATATGGAATGAAATTGAAAACTGTGGTGGTATGAAAGGTATAATTTACAAATATTATGAGAGGGTATTCAGCTGGTTTGGTTATTTATGAAAAAGTGTATTTTATTATTATTATTAGTTTGCTGTATATTCAAAAACACATGCTAAACCTGTGTGGATTATACAGTATAAATAGGATGAATCAAAGTGGTATATATATTTGTGATCCTTGCAATATGGTGTTTGAGACATCCCAGGGAGGATTTGAACAAGGTTGTCACTTCAAGAGGTGCCTAAATGCTGGTGAAGGACTCTTGAGCCAAGGAAATGAAGCTACCCTTCCTTGGATAGAATCTGATTGCCTTCAATTTCCCAGGCATTGTATGACCCCTATAGGTTCAGTGCTCTCCCATCATAAAAATTATATTTGATAAAATAGCACTTTTTCTTCTCCGTTGTTCAGGTGATCAACAGGGAACCTAACTTCAGCCTAAAAGAGTAGCACAACTCTCAAAATCAGTCATAGGTATTTGTTTTATCTTTAAAGATTTTAAATTTATTTCTGGTGTTTTCTGTTTTTCTTTTCATTTTTCAGACTTTCCAAATGGCTTACTGTGAAATTACTGGGAACTTTTAACTTAACTGTTAACCATTTTTGCTTGTAATTTTTAGTTTAATGTTTTGCATCTCATTTTCAGATTATATCATGCTTCCACGTCTGTCAAGAAACTAAAATTGGCAATTTAAGTCTCGTAAACTTCTGAGTGTGAAACTCCAGTCTTCACTGAAACAGCAGGAAAAAAAATAGGAAGACGGCTCAAAATTAAACCACAATTATGGATAGATCAAATGGAATGATGCCCAGGGGAAGAACTTTTAGAAGTAGCAGGGGAGGTTTTAGAGGTGGGAGAGGTGGGGGCTATGAAGAAAGGGGAGGTTATAAGGGAGGCAGAGGCACCTATGATGCTGGGAGAGGAGGCTTTAGGGGAGGAAGGGGAACCGGGGCAAGAGGCAGTAGCTATAATCCAGGCAGAGGCAGTAGCTACACAGGAGGAGGAAGTGGTGGCTATAGCGAAGGAATGACTAGTGGTTATGAAGGAGGGTCCAGTGGAGGTTATAGTGGAGGAAGGGGTGGTGGTTACACAGGAAACAGAGGTGGTAGCTATACTGGAGGAAGTAATTACAATAGTTATCCTGAAGCTCACAGTACTACATATGGGGGTTATGTTGAGGAAAGAGATGGTGACTATAGTGGTTATAGTGGCTATGAAGAAAGAGATACCACTTATACTGGATATAATACAGAGAGAGCACCTGGTTACACCAGCTATGAAGATACAAGGAGTGGATATGCAAACTACAGTGAAGACCGAGGAAGTGGTTATGCTAGTGGGTATGAAGATAGAAGCAGCTATGCTGGCTATGGTGAAGAAAGAGCAAGTGGCTATGGTAATTATGAACAGGAAAGAAATAGTGGTTATAGTGGAAGCAGAGGAACTGGTTATGTTACCGGAAGAGCAAGAGGCACTCGATATAGTGGAGGCAGAGTACGTGGTCCTAGAACAACAACTACTACCTACACTGGAGGGAGAGGTGGTTATGAAGCCACTACTGGTGGATACAGGGGAGTAAAAAGTACTTATGATGGAACTCGGGGTGGAGTAAGAGGATCCTGGGCTAGGGGTGGAAGAGCAAACCCGAGGGGAGGAAGAGGAGGCTACGAAGGTGGCAGTAGTGAATATGATCCTGCTCGAGGGGGAATAAGAAGAGGAAGGGTAAATTATGATAAAAGCAGGAGTAGCTTCAGGGGAGCAAGAGGTACTTTTGAAGCAGCCAGGGGTATCACCAGAGGCAACAGGGGTGCGTATGCAGGTGGGCGGGGTGGTATGATGGAGTACACAAATGACTTTTCTAGGGGAAGAGGGTTCTTAAGGAGAGCTCGTGTTATTAGGGGAAGTGGATCTGTCTTAAGAGGGAGAGGCAGCAGCAGGGGAGGAAGACCCATTGTTAGGGGTACCCGTGGTGGATATTCAGGAGTTGCGTCTTGGGTGCAAGGCTATGGCTATCAAGATGGATCTATGCAAGCAGTAAGTTCTCACAATTTTGTTTTGATAAATGCATTTTATTGTAAAAATAAATATCCTGTAATTAAATGGAATTTCACTTATTAACCATTAAACTGTCCACACGTAGATATACGTTCACGTGCGTAGCTGACCGAACGTAGATCTACGTTTTTTTTTCAAATGCTTTTAACCTTGCCACGATAAGCCTGAGTTGCCTAGAGATTAGAGAATGGGTCTGTGCACTCAATGTGTGCAGTATTACAAAATGTGGGAATGACAAACAAAATGCACTCTTTATTTTCAACAAAAAGAAAAATTTATTTTTTTCTCAAAATATTCGGTCAGCTACGCACATAAACGTACATCTACGTGTGGACAGTTTAAGTGTTAAAATTTAACAGCTGTTATCTATAATTGAAGCTATAAAATGATACAGAACTTTTTCAAGCAACCTTAGAAGTTTAATCAAAATTAATTTTGAAGTTATTCTTAATTTTTCTAGGAGCCTCAGAAGGACAAATGTGTTATTTACTTGAATTTCCCTGGTGCCATCACTGATAAAGGTGTCGCTGAATTAATGGAATTTGGAAAGACAACAACAACAATGCACTTTGGATGGTAAGAACTGCTACTGGTGTAATCTACCTACTCTAAAAAAAATCAGAAACTAAGGTATTTGTTGAGTATCTAGAACACAATGCTTGTGCATGCATTCTTATTGTACATGTTTGCACACATACACTTGTATGACCAGATATAAGCCCATGCCAAGATAGCCTAATAATCTGGCATTTTTCTCCTAAATATGATAGTTGTAATGATATGGGATTGAATTTCTTTAGTACGTAATCTGTTGGCATTTTTGTTATACGGTATTTTGAACACTTAACATATTCTTGTCCTTGTTTCAGGAAATGCTGTATAACTTACGAATCAGAAGCCAAAGCAATAGAAATGGAAACAAAACTAGCAGAAATGGAATTTAATGGTCAGAAACCAAACATTGACTCATCACATCGGAAGACGTAAGTGCTTCATATACAGTGGTACCTTGAGTTACGAGCAAAATTCGTTCCAGACGGCTATTCAAGTGCCGATACCGAAGGAATTTTTTCCCATAAGAAATAATGAAAATTAGATTAATCCATTTCAGACCCCCAAAAATACACTTGCAAAAGCACCTATAAAAATACACTTGCATAATTGTTCGAGTTGGGAGCTGCTCGTAAGTAGAGGTACCACTGTATATCCTTTCAGTGGGATTCCTTGTAACTGGTAAAGGGCCTTTGATCCAAGGAATTGGAGTAATTTTACCCTTAGATCAGACCTGTGTGATCCCCCTATGAATTTTCAGTGTTTTTCTATGAATATATCTGCTTCTTGAGCTACCCTTTTGTTTTTACAGTGTACAGTTTGTATGTGGACTGTACATTTAAATATAGAGGAGCTGACTTAATGCAACTTGGAAAAAAAAAAGTGAAAAAAATAATTTAACCTATGATTGATCGAAGTATATCACTGAAATAGATGCATGTGATGACAGCAGGTTGTTTGTGATAGTAATATAGTGATATAGTTGCCCATTAGTATGTCAGTGGAGTATGGGAGGAGAGACATTGGTGGTTTCTGCCTTGGGGCAGGTATGAGCTTATTTTGTTTTCTAACCCCTAAATTGTTGCATACGCAAGAAAGATTTTATTATTTTGGTCTTCTCTGTGTACAGGGACTACTTATAATATTACAATTGTTTCAAGGTGTGATACTCCTCAAAACATGGGAATAAGTCACATTGTGTGACTGTATTGGGTTATCTTAGGTTAATTATTTATGGCATATTTAGATTTGAGGGAATATCCTGGGTGCCTTCGGCTACTGTAAAACTCCTTTATTTTTATAATGTTTATTGCAGTATGCCTGTAAATTGTGTGTACACTACTATAATAGGTATATACTAAGAGTATGCTAGCGCACTTTTTTACTATTAGTTCGTTATACAGTCTCTCCTCACTTAACGACGGAGATAGGGGCCTAAGACCCCGTCGGTAAACGATTTCGTCGCTAATCGAGGAATCACCCATTACTGACACTTCAAAAGTGTCACCACCCAAAATTAAAACATTCAGTTTTATGTTTGTTGGGAAGTTCCTTTCAATCTGTTTATTATTAATGGTAATACAACATGAAATAGGTCAATGACTTACTTCCAAGTTATTCCAGGAAACGCTTACATAGCTGATTACTTGAAAAAAAAAAATCAAGAAAATCGTACTTTTTTCAGTCTTTGCATAGGGTACGGGTGATCTTCTATAGTTACCCTTCAGGCGGTACTGTTTTCTATAATGGTCGCGGTCACTTTTTTTTTTTTTAACCTGTATTGATAGTAATAGTATAATTATACAATATTTTATAGTGCCGTTAGCTTACACGTCCGAATGTCATAGTGAAGCAGGAGTTACTGAGACTGCTGGCACTTTCTCCCTCTCTCTCGTATAGCCCCAGCCCAGCTCATCCTCCAATACCTCTCCATACATGTATTTTATTATTATTATTATTATTATTATTATTATTGCTGGTGTCTTTTTTTTTTTCTGTCTCATAAACACGCTGGATAACAGGTATATATCTAGCTACTTCTACTTACACTTTAGGTCACACTACACTGGCATACACATGCATATATATACATACACATATCTAGGTTTTTCTTCTTTTTCTTAATAGCTCTTGTTCTTTTTATTTTCTCTATTGTCCATGGGGAAGTGGAAAAGAATCTTTCCTCCGTAAGCCATGCGTGTCGTATGAGGCGACTAAGATGCCGGGAGCAATGGGCTAGTAACCCCTTCTCCTGTACAAATCTACTAAAAACGAGAAGAAGAAAAACTTTATAAAATTGGGTTGTCTGAATGTGCGTGGATGTAGTGCGGATGATAAGAAAGAGATGATTGCCGATGTTATGAATGAAAAGAAGTTGGATGTCCTGGCCCTAAGCGAAACAAAGCTGAAGGGGGTAGGCGAGTTTCAGTGGGGAGAAATAAATGGGATTAAGTCAGGAGTATCTGAGAGAGTTAGAGCTAAGGAAGGGGTAGCAATAATGTTGAAGGATCAGTTATGGAAGGAAAAGAGGAATATAAATGTGTAAATTCAAGGATTATGTGGATTAAAATAAGGGTCGGATGCGAAAAGTGGGTCATAATAGCGTGTATGCACCTGGAGAAGAGAGGAGTGTAGAGGAGAGAGAGAGATTTTGGGAGATGTTAAGCGAATGTATAGGAACTTTTGAACCAAATGAGAGAGTAATTGTGGTAGGGGACCTAAATGCTAAAGTGGGAGAAACATGCAGAGAGGGTGTAGTAGGTAAGTTTGGGGTGCCAGGTGTAAATGATAATGGGAGCCCTTTGATTGAACTTTGTATAGAAAGGGGTTTAGTTATAGGTAATACATATTTTAAGAAAAAGAGGATAAATAAGTATACAAGATATGATGTAGGGCGTAATGACAGTAGTTTGTTGGACTATGTATTGGTAGATAAAAGACTGTTGAGTAGACTTCAGGATGTACATGTTTATAGAGGGGCTACAGATATATCAGATCACTTTTTAGTTATAGCTACAGTGGGAGTAAAAGGTAGATGGGATACAAGGAAAATAGAATCAGTAAGTAAAAGAGAGGTGAAGGTTTATAAACTAAAAGAGGAGGCAGTTAGGGTAAGATATAAACAACTATTGGAGGATAGATGGGCTAGTGAGAGTGTAGGCAATGGGGTCGAAAATGTATGGGGTAGATTTAAAAATGTAGTGTTAGTGTGTTCAGCAGAAGTTTGTGGTTACAGGCGAGTGGGTGCGGGAGGGAAGAGGAGCGATTGGTGGAATGATGATGTAAAGAGAGTAGTAAGGGAGAAAAAGTTAGCATATGAGAGGTTTTTACAAAGTAGAAGTGATGCAAGGAGGGAAGAGTATATGGAGAGAAAAGAGAAGTTAAAAGAGTGGTGAAGCAATGAAAAAAGAGAGCAGATGAGAGAGTGGGTGAGATGTTATCAGCAAATTTTGTTGAAAATAAGAAAAGTTTTGGAATGAGATTAATAAGTTGAGGAAGCCTAGAGAACAAATGGATTTGACAGTTAAAAATAGGAGAGGAGAGTTATTAAATGGAGAGTTAGAGGTATCGGGAAGATGGAGAGAATATTTTGAGGATTTGTTAAATGTTGATGAAGACAGGGAAGCTGTGATTTCGTGTGTAGGGCAAGGAGGAATAACATCTTGTAGGAGTGTGGAAGAGCCAGTTGTGGGTGTAGGGAAGTTCGTGAGGCAGTGGGTAGAATGAAAGGGGGTAAGGCAGCTGGGATTGATGGGATAAAGATAGAAATGTTAAAAGCAGGTGGGGATATAATTTTGGAGTGGTTGGTGCTATTATTTAATAAATGTATGGAAGAGGGTAAGGTACCTAGGATTGGCAGAGAGCGTGTATTGTTCCTTTGTATAAAGGCAAAGGGGACAAAAGAGAGTGCAAAAATTATAGGGGAATAAGTCTGTTGAGTGTACCTGGTAAAGTGTATGGTAGAGTTATTATTGAAAGAATTAAGAGTAAAACAGAAAGCAGGATAGCAGATGAACAAGGGGGCTTTAGGAAAGGTAGGGGGTGTGTAGACCAAGTGTTTACAGTGAAACATATAGGTGAACAGTATTTGGATAAGGGTAAAGATGTTTTTGTGGCATTTATGGATTTGGAAAAGGCGTATGATAGGGTAGATAGGGGGCAATGTGGCAGATGTTGCAGGTGTATGGAATAGGAGGAAGGTTACTGAAAGCAGTGAAGAGTTTTTATGAGGATAGTGAGGCTCAGGTTAGAGTGTGTAGGAGGGAAGGGGACTATTTCCCAGTAAAAGTGGGCCTTAGACAAGGATGTGTGATGTCACCGTGGTTGTTCAATATATTTATAGATGGGGTTGTAAGAGAAGTGAATGCGAGGGTCTTGGCAAGAGGTGTTGGGCTAAAAGATAAAGAAGCAAATACAAAGTGGGAGTTGTCACAGTTGCTTTTTGCTGATGACACTGTGCTTTGGGAGATTCTGAAGAGAAGCTGCAGAGGTTGGTGGATGAATTTGGTAGGGTGTGTAAAAGAAGAAAATTGAAAGTGAATATAGGAAAGAGTAAGGTGATGAGGATAACAAAAAGAATAGGTGACGAAAGATTAGATATCAGATTGGAGGGAGAGAGTATGGAGGAGGTGAATGTATTCAGATATTTGGGAGTGGACATGTCGGCGGATGGGTCTATGAAGGATGAGGTGAATCATAGAATTGATGAGGGGAAAAGGGTGAGTGGAGCACTTCGGAGTCTGTGGAGACAAAGAACCTTGTCCATGGAAGTAAAGAGGGAATGTATGAGAGTATAGTTATACCAACGCTCTTATATGGGTGTGAAGCATGGGTGATGAATGTTGCAACGAGGAGAAGGCTGGAGGCAGTGGAGATGTCATGTCTGAGGTCAATGTGTGGTGTGAATATAATGCAGAGAATTCGGAGTTTGGAAATTAGGAGGAGGTGCGGATTACCAAAACGATTGTCCAGAGAGCTGAGGAGGGGTTGTTGAGGTGGTTTGGACATGTAGAGAGAATGGAACGAGACAGAGTGACTTCGAGAGTGTATAAATCTGTAGTGGAGGGAAGGCGGGGTAGGGGTCGGCCTAGGAAAGGTTGGAGGGAGGGGGTAAAGGAAGTTTTGTGTGCGAGGGGCTTGGACTTCCAGCAAGCATGTGTGAGCGTATTTGATAGGAGTGAATGGAGGCATATGGTTTTAATACTTGACGTGCTGTTGGAGTGAGCAAAGTAACATTTATGAAGGATTCAGGAAACCGGCAGGCCGGACTTGAGTTCTGGAGATGGGAAGTACAGTGCCGGCACTCTGAAGGAGGGGTGTTAATGTTGCAGTTTTATAACTGTAGTGTAAAGCACCCTTCTGGCAAGACAGTGATGGAGTGAATGATGATGAAAGTTTTTCTTTTTCGGGCCACCCTGCCTTGGTGGGAATCGGCCGATGTGTTAATAAATAAATAAAAAAAATTTATTATCACCATCGATATACCTTGTTCACTGAGTATAATAATTTCTTTCTTAAGCTGCCACGAGAAAGACAGAATGTAAACACAGACGAACACACCAGCTGATCCCTGATCAGCTGGTTTGTTCTGATCCATTTTTCTCTTGTTTTTCCTCTTCCAAGTGTTGCTGCATGTCTATTGTGCACCCCATAGTACAAGATAGTTATAAGTGCAGCAGCATTTGGAAGAGGAAAATGGAAGAAGTACAAAAGTTCACAGTAAAGGGATCAGCTGGTGTGTTCGTCTGTGTGTTTATATTCTGTCTCTCTCGTAGCAGCTTAATTAAGAAATGATTAAACTCAGTGAACAAGGTATGTTGATGATGATAATAATAATTAATAAAGATAAAGGTTTATTTATTGTAATAATAACAATCGCTCTGGAGTGCTTTAAATGTCAGCTACGAAACTTATACAAGTGCTGCTGCACTTCTATCTTGTACTATAGGGTACACAATCAAGTTAAAATTTGTACAAATATGTAGTCTTGGAGACTTTAAAAGCTAGTGTACTGAGTGGCTGTAAGGAGGAGATTGAGATGCATGACCCAAGTTCTCATATGGCATACAATTTTTTTTTTTTTAACTCTTGGGAGAGCCCGTCGTAACTCCGAGTCGTCGGTAAACAAGTACGTCGTTAAGTGAGGAGAGACTGTATCGAGGATTTACTATACAAAAAATTGTGCATACTAGTATGTTGGACACAGTTGCACACGAGTACATTGGACACAGATTAAGGGTAGCTAAAGAATAACAACACAGTACCGTGTGTGTGAAGCAATACACTGATAATGCACATATACCAGAATAAAACTTATGACGACATTTCGGTCCAACTTGGACCACTAATTGGCCACACACAAGTGTGAAGGGTAATTGAAACCTTTTCATATTGGTATTTTTTTCATTTTTAATTTACATATTGGAATTATAGTTCCCAATCAGAATTGCATAATATAAATTTGAAATCTCGCTTATAGCTATTTTCACAGGTTTAGTTAGTACAGTGAATGCACTCTGAAGGAGGGGGGTTAATGTTGCAGTTTTATAACTAGTGTAAGCATGCCTCTGGCAAGACAGTGATGGAGTGAATAATGAAAGTTTTTCTTTTTCGGGCCACCCTACCTTGGTGGAAAATGGCCGATGTGTTAATAATAAAAAAATGTAGTTGCTTTTTTTTTCTTAGTTCTGAATATCTAAAGTCAGAATGCTGATGTTGTAATCACAGCTTATACAATAAGGTATATTGATTATTTTTATATAGGCTTTGCTGAGGATGCACCATAAGTGTTATATAAACATGAAGTGAAGAGCTTAGGTTGATAGTGTTCTATGAAGCTGTAGTAATCTGTACCAGAAATATACAGCAGTTGGTGTGAACATTTACTATAGCTTATCTGCACCTATTGGTTATTATATTTACTTGACCACTTCCCTATCTGAAAAGTAATTCTAGGCATTTGATACAATAGGCAATTTTGTGCTAGTACACTGCAAGTAATATATCTAGTTACATTTAGACTTCCAGCAAGCGTGCATGAGCATGTCAGATAGGAGTGAATGGAGACGAATGGTTTTTGGGACCTGACGAGCTGTTGGAGTGTGAGCAGGGTAATATTTTGTGAAGGGATTTAGAGAAACCAGTTAGCCGGACTCAAGTCTTGGAAATGGGAAGTACAATGCCTGCACTTTAAAGGAGGTTTTTGGGATATTGGCAGTTTGGAGGGACATCTCTGCAAAGACAGTGATTATGTATGAGTGATGATGAAAGTTTTTCTTTCTTTTTGGGTCACCCTGCCTTGGTGGGAAATGGCCGACAGGTTAAAAAAAAAAATTAGTTGGATAAGAGAAAAGGCTGCTAGGCTTGTCAACCGTAACACGTGTGATTCTAACTGATGTTGCGATGAAGTTTGTGACTAAAGGCTTATTAGTGATTGTAGCCAGCAAAATGGAAGCATGCCATAGAAGAGAACATTTCATTTTTTTTTTACATCTCCTACAAAAAGAAAGTGCTGTACCTGCTCAAGCTCAGGAGGAAGTTTGGTGAGGTTCTGAAAAATATCACATGTGAGTTTCCTTTATTGATGCTGTGGTTCCATTATATTCCTCACAACTGCACCAGAGTCCTAAAGGTTGATACCAAACCAATGTCATTTGCTTGGTATATCAGTGAAACAGAGTCGGCCACCATGCACTTGTAATAGTTATTGTTAGGGCAACAATTAATATTCATTGGTGTATCATCAAAGAATAACTGAAAGTAGTCATGTTCAGTGGAATCATCTTTTATTGGACAGTTTGGCTGAATTCCACCATTACTATCATAAAATTATGAAACACGTGGCACAAATGAATTCTTATTCTTATAATCAAGGGGGAAGCGCTAAACCTGTAGGATTATACAGCGCCTGTGGGGGGATGTGGAAGGTTTCAGGTTTAATTCAGGGAACTCGAGTACAGATCCAATTCCCTAAATCAAGAGCCCCTCACCAGCATCAAGGAACCTTCCTTGAGGGGACAAATGAAGTATTTTCTTGGTAGTTCCACACCCTATTGGTGTGTGGTTATGTAATATTTGCGATTGGTATCATGGTCGATGGTGATGTCATGACTGGTGGCAGTATCATGGCTGATGGTGTCATGACTGGTGGCAGTGTCATGGCAGATGTCACAGGTTGTTCTGTCATCATGGCTGATGGTGTCACTAGTGTTCATGTTAGCATGGCTGGTGCTGTCACAGCTGGTGTTAGTGTTGCATGTAGTTTTCTAAAAACCAATGAAAGCATCATCAATGTCATTTATACTATCAATATGTCCTGCACCCCCTCAAGGGTGGTTCCTTGATGCTGGTGAGGGGCTCTTGATCTAAGGAATTGGATCTGTTCTTCTGTTCCTTGAATTGAGTATAAATACCTTCTGTCCCTCCCCCACAGGTGCTGTGTAATTCCTACAGGTTTAGCACTCCCCTATGATTATAATAATGTCCTGCAACAGTATCATCCTGTCTAGATGTGTTACCATAGAACAATGAAACAGCACACCAGTGAGAGCCAGACCTAGTGTGAAGCTGCACAGGTGTTCATGAGTAAATATTCTGCATCACTATCATTCAGTTTGGCACTACTCCTTGTATACTCCTTTCCACTGTCATCACCCACATCACTCGTCACTATCCACTTCAGGGCTAAAGAGCCACTGGCAACTTCCATTCCTAGTCATACCACCATTGCTGTCCCCTTCAAAAGCAGAAAATAAATCTCCATTGTCACTCTCCTCGATGTTATTTATTTCTAGATTAAACGTTATTTCGCTGATTTCACTGCGAGAAAGATTGGCACGCCGGCCAATCATTGAGAGCCTATGATTACTGGGTGATACTACCCACAATGGCCTCGATTTTTTTCCTATGTATCACGAGTTAGCTAGTGACCCAAACAACACATTTGAGGCCTATAATGGCACTGCACAGCAAATTTGAGGCCTAGAAAAGTTTTCATACTAGTAGATTGGACACTTTGACATCACTTTTGTACTAGTAGATTGGACACAATTAAAATGTTAAAAACTTGGGTGGACTTGTATGCGGTATGAGATATACAGAAAATTCAGGCATCAACAATATATATAGTGAGACTATACTTCAGTAAAGTATGTACTGTACCATATTCTCATGTCATTTGAGTAGAAACAAATATTATTTATTATATGTAATCAAAAGAAGCACTAAACCACAAGGAAACAAATGTTAGATTACTTCTTGTATGAGTCAAGAGCTTCATTATACAGTGGTACCTCGGGATACAAATTTATTTCGTTCCAGAAGGCTGTTCGAATGCCGATACCAAACGAATTTGTTCCCATAAGGAATAATGTAAATTAGATTATCTGTTTCAGACCCCCAAAAATACACTTACAAAAGCACTTAAATAAATACTTACATAATTGTTCGAGTTTTGAGCTGTTCATATACTGAGGTACTACTGTATATATGTGTAACTTTTTATTGTTCATTAATTGTAATATATTATGATGGTTCATAAAAGTTTTATAATTTTTTCCACCAGGATAGCCTCTGAACCAGCAAAGCGGAATTCAACTGGTGAAACAGAAATTTCTCCAGCTAAGAAAAAGAAAGTAAGTTTTTCCCATTCTGAGCCTCTTCCATGATAAAATATTTCCTCCTCCCTGGAAGATAAAGGTTTGAGGAATGAAGGATGTGAACCTGGAAAATTCAGTAAATTCAGAAATAAAATGTGCTGATTGTTCAACTTATCTGTAACTTCACTGCACAATCTGTTAAGTAAGTTTTGCTGAAGAGTCTTTAATTCCATAATCATTGAAGTTGACACCTTAGGTAGTTTTGAAAATGGGCTAGACAGAAGTGTGAGTAAGAAGTTGGGTTAGAGGAAGACCTGCCTGGCATGGGTTGTTAGGCTTACTGCAGTGCTCATCTATTCTTATTTGCATCTAATGCTAATCCTGTGTGGATCAGTCAGTATTAGGAATAGTGGATAGTTGATCCTCTGTTGGCTAGGTGCAAAACATAGATGATATTTTCACAACTGAACTTGAGGTTGTCAGAAAATATATCAGTATTTAGATAAAGGTAGGGAAGTCTTCATTGCATTTATGGATTTAGAAGATGTATGATAGGGTGGATAGAGGGAGCAATGTGGCAGATGTTGCAAGTGTATGGAATAGGAAGCAAGTTAATAAATGCTGTAAAGAGTTTTTATGAGGATAATGAGGCTCAGGTTAGGGTGTGTAGGAAAGGGAGATTACTGTCCAGTAAAAGTAGGCCTTAGACAGGGATGTGTAATGTCACCATGGTTGTTTAACATATTTATAGATAGGGCTGTAAAAGAAGTAAATGCTAGGGTGTTGGGGAGGGGTGGGATTAAATTATGGGGAGTCAAATACAAAATGGGAGTGGACAGTTACTTTTTGCTGACGATACTGTGCTTTTGGGGGATTCTAAAGAAAAGTTAGAAAGGTTAGTGGACGAGTTTTGGAGGGTGTGTAATGGTGGAAAGTTGAAAGTGAACCTAGATAAGAATAAGGTAATAAGGGTATCAAACTATTTAAAGAAAAATTGGATATCACATTGGAGGGAGGGTGTATGGAAGAAGTGAATGTTTTCAAATATTTGGGAGTTGACTTGTCAGCAGATGGGTTTATGAAGGATGGGGTTAACCATAGAATTGATGAAGGAAAAACAGCGAGTTGTGCATTGAGGTATCTGTGGAGACAAAAAACGTTATCCACGGAGGCAAAGAAGGGAATGTACAAGAGTATAGTGGTACCATCACTCTTATATAGGTGTGAAGCATGGGTTGTGAATGTTGCAGCAAGAAGGCTGAAGGCAGTGATGTCTCTTAAGGGCAATGTGTGGTGTAAATATTATGCATAAATTTGTAGTGTGGAAATCAAGAGTTGTGGAGTTACTAAAAGTGTTAGAGGGCTGAAAAGGGGTTGTTGAGGTGGTTTGATCATTTAAAGATGATGGAGCAAAATAGGACGACCTGGAGGATGTGAAAATCTGTAGTGGATGGGAGGAGGTAAAAGGTTTTGTGTGCAAGGGGCTTGGACATGCAGCAGGCATGTGTGAGCAGATTAAATAGGATGTACAGTGGTACCCTGAGCTTCGTACTGCTCCCAACTCGAACAATTATGTAAGTGTATTATAGGTAGAAAGTGGAAGATAAGAGTGAGAAAAGGGGGTTAACAAGTTGAGGGTGACATGACATCACTGCCTAGACACTGAGGAGGGAAAAGGGGATGACTACAGGAATGAACAGTAGTGATGGCAATTTATATTTTAATCATCACAAAATAATGGTGACATGGACGACTAAACTTCAGAAACAATGACAACTGAAACTACTGTTTTCTTTATGTAAAAAAAAAGTGAAATAGGACTTGCCAAAAGGTTTTACATTTATAATTCTTTCAGGTTGAAGATGGAAGTAGCTCTGAAAAAGTTGACAAAGATGCTTCTGAAAAAATGGATGAAGATAAAGCAAAGTATGAAGATGACGAGGTTGAAATGGTCGAGGCAAGTGGTGATAATTGTGAGGAAGTGGATGCAAAGCGTAATGTTAATGCAAAAGGGAATGAGAAAAATGAACAAGAAAATGAAAGAATGGAAATGGAAAGTGGAGATGTGGAAGCTGGTGCTGAGTAGATTATATCTTAAGACTTTTTAAGGATATTTTATAATACCGTACGATGGATTGATAACTTGAATGTAGTGATTGCTAAGATTTTTTAGTTGTAAGGATAGAGAACGTGTTTTTGCAAGGTACAACTTTTGGAGACTCCAAATGTTTTAATGTGTAATTAGAATATTGGAATAGTTAAAATAACATTCAATAAAATGTGTAACTTTTTTCTTTTAATGTTTTACTGCTAGCCTTCTGTAACTTGTATACTATTAAGTTTGGGGTGCAGCCTCTTTACAGATGTACCCTAGGAGTGCCTGTCGAGTTATTTGTTCAAAACCATTTAGTTTGGATACCAATAACATCAAAATAATTAAACCCTGCTAAAATAGCTCCACTGTATAAAGATTATATCAAAACAATCACCTATATTTGTCCAACCATGCAATTTTTAAGTCAAAATTTAATGTATTTTTAATTTATAATAATAATATTGATAATTTTATTTTCTGATAAGATATAATTCATGTTTGAAGTATTGGTTTCCTAGTTATTTCTTACATGAAAAAACAATAGGTATGCAAAACAGTTTGGGCAGATTTAATCTAGGAGTAATACTAGAACAACATAAAAGGTATATTGTATATGTATATAAAAAAACTATAGATATACAGTATAAAAATAAAAGGTAATACTGTACTAATCCCAATTAATATATTGATCAATTAGTAAAAACACTAATATAATAACAAACACTAACAATGAAATTTTTTTAGGTATGATAAATACTGTAGATTAGAAGGGAAGCATAGTTTATAACTGTGAATAATGAATTTAGTTTAACTTCAGATATAATCAAACCAATTTTGTTAAATGTATGTAATTGTTACAAAATTAGGTGACATTTATTTATTACATTATGCCTATGCAGAGCATTTTGGGTAAGCTAAAACTAGAACTTAAAATGACTTGACATGAATAATTGCATTTAAGATTATTGGAATGCTAAGTTTAACATAATTAAGTTTCCTGAAGATTATTAAATGTAATAATTTAGTAAAAAAAACTGCATATTAAAATAGCAGTATTAATGTAAAGAGAGATTAATACAAAACAGTATTGCCATTTTTAGTTTAAATAACTATTAGAGGGTAGAAATATAATGGTGGTGACAAGTGCCAAGTTTGAATGCCAGTTGGCATCGGAACAAGCAGGTTGCATTAGATATATTTAGAAATAAGCAAAATGCTGACATAATGTACAGACAGTATAATCTTTGACCAGTGCAACCAGGTGATTAAGTGAATTATAAAGGATAAAACGGTAGTGGAGTGATATCAAACTGCAGTATCTAGTACTTAAGAACCTAAAATAATAATGTGAAAATATATGCTCCCACCCACGGTGAAAGACTGTTCCAGGGCACAATAATTTGCATATCTGACAATGGCAAATTCTATTTTGTAAACAATGCTGAAATTTACATGTGAACACTAGTGACAACTACAAAATTTCATGTTGCAATAACAGCTCACATTTCCCATGAATATAACAGCTCATAATAAATAAGACAATTAGCTGACAAACTGAAGATGTTAAATCTGGAACAGAATGCAATCAAAATATCACTGAGTGGAAGGGAAATGCTAAAGATTTATTATATGCCTAACAGTTGGAAGTTGACTTCAATAAAAAAAAAACAGAAGGTAGTGATTTTTCAAATCTTACATAGTGGCACCCCTAAATGTAACAGTTTTTGTTACCCATTGTCCCATCAAATTATACTAATTCTGCAAATGATAAACAGTAAACCCTGAATTTTTTTTTTACATGCTTTGTTGTTAAGTACATTACTGTATTGTATTAAAAATTAAACATTATGAACCCAACCACTTACATTTGTTTGTGTGATATGTAAGCTTTTCAGTGCAAAGGGTCTCAAGCTGCAGTGTCATTGATAAACTGGGGATTTTTCTTTTTCTATTACCAAGAACTTGCACTATTGTGCATTGGGCACCCTAGATACGTGGTCATCTTGTGGAGAGGTACCAGAAGCCACTGCAGAAATTGTCGTGTACTACGGAGTCCAAAATCTCAAGTTAACCCATTCATTAAGTATACCAGCTTCATTTCAAAAACTTCCAGTACACTAACATAGGGTTGCTTTATCTTCCTCTGACAGTTTCTTTTAATTTCTTATCTGCTACTAGTTTCTAACATCAACTGTGATCTATTCTATGCCTCCATTTCTGTTGTTTTCAACACCTCTACTTCTTCCTATACAGTGGTACCTCGAGTTACGATATTTTTTCGTTCGAGAATGCTGTTCAAGTGCCATTACCAAACGAATTTATCCCCATAAGGAATAATGTAAAATAGACTAGTCCTTTTACACCCCCAAAAATATACTTACAAAAGCATTTAAAAAAATATTTACATAAAAGGGCGATTTTGGGGACCATCGTAACTCGAGGTACCACTGTACTCTCATTTCTACCATTGTCCTGAACAGACTATATGGGTTTAGTACTTTCCAGGAATAATGTAAAATAATAACCAAGAATACTTTATTGGTGTTCTGACCCATAAGGGATTGTGCATTTTTGTGAATGAAATGCCTGTAATGGCAGCATTTTACTAGTCTTTATACCTATAATAGTGTAAAATCCAGAACAAGCTCTTGACAAATTTTGTTGTATAGTTTAGCTGCAAGTTATTTGAAAAGCTGCCTCTCAGGGAAGATTTCTAAATCCATGGAACTGAACCTGCCTTTCCTTCCTTGGATTGATCCTGGATGCCTCCCATTTCCCCATGCACTGAATGACCTGTAAGGGTATAAGTACTCCCCAAAGAATATAATAATGAAGTCTCTAAAAACTTAATCTGCACTTATCTCCCTTTCATTACCATTGCCAGTATACTGCTGTATCCAGCAGAAAATACATTTTTGTAAAAAGATGTCAATGTTACAAAAGATGAATTCATAGCCTTGATTTTTTTTACACAACCAAAACTACATTTTCAATATCAAATATATATCACTAAATTACCCCTCAAGGGAGGTGATTAGATACCACAGAGGCTGATTCAAGGAAATAAACATCTTTTTCTTCCTTGGATCAAACCTGTGTGCCTCCAAGTGCTGTATGACACCTACATATTAAAAGTTGCATTACTCCCTTTAGTTGTTAGCATCCTTCCTTTATGGCACTGACCCATGCAGGTTGAAACTTGAAAATAATAACCCCTACATATTTACCTCTTGTCCACGAATATAATATACTGTTAGTACACAGGCTAACTGCAGGTTTAGGTGTCATACAACACCTGGGGAATGGGTGGCAATCACCTTTGATCCAAGGGAAGGACATATCAAATGCTTTGGATCAAAGCATTCAGGCAGGAAATGCATGCAGATGTATGAAATAAAATACAGTGGTACCTCGAGTTACAATATTTTTTTGTTCGAGAATGCTGTTCAAGTGCCATTACCAAACGAATTTATCCCCATAAGGAATAATGTAAAATAGACTAGTCCTTTTACACCCCCAAAAATACACTTACAAAAGCATTTAAAAAAATAAACTTACATAAAAGGGCGATTTTGGGGACCATCGTAACTCGAGGTACCACTGTACCTTCAAGGAACTTGAGCTACCCTCCCTTCCCTTGGATGAAACTAGATTACTTCCCATTCTCCAACAATGTTTAACTCCCTAGGGATTTAGCACTTATGAATGTATGATCATTGCATCAAGGTTAAATCTGTTTGGGTTATTTGTTCCAATAAAATGTGCTAAACATCTACATATCAATGTACTGTACATGAAAAACAAAACAAAAACAATGGTCACTCACACTGAATGGTGTCTCAAAACAATGGTCATGTAACAGATGCTGCTCGTATAACAATAGTGAGGCAAGTCAACATGTGCTGCTTGCAAGAGTCACAATATAATGGTTGCATTATTTTAATCAGGGCAAGTGCTACACCCAAAACTACACGCTAAACCCACTAGGGTCATAAAGCGCTGCAGGGCAGGGGGTGTTGCTGGATCTAGAGAGTAGCAAGGGTGGAGAGGATAACAGGCAGAGATAGAAAGGGCTGTGCGTAATAAGTCGGTTCTTGTCAAAAAATCAAAGAGGGAGTCTTGAGTCAAAGGTGGGGCCGTCAGCTAGGAGAGAAGATAAATTAAAGGCGTTAGAGTGGTGACGACATCGGAGGTAAATTCTGCTTGCTTACTGAGAGACAGGACAGTCAAATAGAATATGGCAAACTGAAATTGGAACCTGACAATTCTTAGAATGGAACAGGGCGCCTCTCCACGAGATACCCGTGAGTAAGATGGGTGTGCCCAATGCAAAGACGGGAGAGCGTAGTTTCCCAACCTTGGCATCAATGACAAGGAGGCCAGAAACCCAAACTTGGCTTGATAAAATATAATTTGTTGAGCCATGTTGGACCAACGTTGTTGCCACCGGTTGCGAAGGCGGTTAGAGATAGAAAAATAGTCTGAGAATGGAATACATACCTCTATATGAAACTTGGAGAAAGTGAACGTTCACCTGCTCATTGTCCTGAAAATCAACATGACCAGGTACCCAGCAAAAAACAATTTCTTTGTTTCTGCTAGAAATGCGGTGCAACCAAAGTTGTATACGAAGAACTAGGGGAAGCGGCGAATCAAATTTTTTTAATACCCTCAAAGCACTAAAGGAATCCGAGATGACTACAAACGTTTAGGTAGGCATAGATACAATATGGATAAGTGCAATGAGAATTGCACTTATCCATACTGCAACATTGCTGCAAAATCCAACACTGTCAGAAGATTTAGAACCATCAGTGTACATTGAAACGGCATGAGAATGAGACTGGAAGTGGTTGAGAAAAAGGAAGCGAGAAGCAAATGTAGGTATTTGAGCTTTTGCACGAGTGGGGAAGAACAGACACGAACTGTCAGAACCTCCCAAGGAGGAAGAGAAAAATTAGATACTAGATGAACACAAAGGGAGCAACTAAAGAGAAGTCAAGAGTGAAGATGAAGAGAAAAAGAGACGGAGTAAACGGGTGGCGAACAAATAATGAACCTCTATTAACAACCCTTAGTATCCTGTATAAGGATCACAAAGGTCATGAGAGCAGACAAAATAACGGAGACAATGGGCATTACAGTGATCGTTCAAGGACGGTAACATTTGCCTCTGCATGTAGGCTCATAACAGGTGAGGAGCAAAAAGCACCCAGACATAAATGTAATCCCTGATATATCTGGTCGCCATAGTCTAGTTTCAATATTATTATTATAATCAAACAGAAGCGCCAAACCACAGGGGTTATACAGCGCTGCAGGTTATTGTAGGATGCAGGGAGAGTGGGTTGTAAGAGGGAGATGGAAGATTAGTAGGGTATGGAGTGCAAGATGACGGTGGATAGTGCAGGGGTGGAGGGTAGCAAGAGATCGAGGTAGAAGGGACTGAGGGAGGTGCTAGAGGTATAATCTTCAGAGTTTGTGTAGTAAGTCAGTTTCTGTCAAAAAGTCAATGAGAGTCAGGATTAAAGGAGGGTCCATCTGCAAGAAGGGAAGGTAAAGAAAGGGCCGCAGAGCGAAGACGTAGTTGGAGGTAAATTCTACGTGCTCGTTGATAGAGTGGGCAGTCCAACAGGATATGTCGAACAGACACTGGAACCTGACAATGCTCACAGAGAGGGGCAGGGAGCCTCTCCATGAGATACCCGTGAATAAGACGAGTGTGGCCGATGCGAAGACGGGAGAGAGTAGTCTCCCAACCTCGACATTGGTGACAAGAAGAAGGCCAGAAACCTATAACCGGTTTAATAGAATGAAGTTTGTTATTCAGCAGGTCAGACCAGCGTTGTTGCCAACGGGTGCGAAGGTGGGTAGCAATGACCGCAAAATAGTCCGTGAAAGGAACACCTCTATATGAAACTGGAAGGTCATGTACTGCTGACCGCGCAGCAGTGTCTGCCTGTTCATTGCCCTGTACGTCAACATGACCAGGGACCCAACAAAAAACAATATCTTTATGCTTGCTAAAGATACGGCGTAACCAAAGGTGGATACGAAGAACTAGGGGGTGAGGTGTATCAATTTTACGGATAGCCTGTAAAGCACTAAGGGAGTCTGAAACGACCACAAATGGTGACTCAGGCATAGATGCAATACGGATAAGTGCCACAAGAATGGCATACAATTCAGCCGTAAATATGCTAGCCGAGGGTAATAGATGCCCTCGTACAACGCTGTCCGGAAACACTGCTGCGAATCCGACGCCGTCACATGACTTTGAACCATTGGTGTATACTGCGATGGCATGGGAATGAGAACAGAAGTGGTCTAGAAAGAAAGAACGAGAAGCCGCCGTAGGTAGTTTGGCTTTCGCGCAAGGTAGAGGAATAGAACAGACATGGACAGCAGAAACTTCCCAAGGGGGTAGGGGAAAGGGAGATGTCACATGAACATATAGAGGTGGGAGCTGAAGGGAAGACAGGAGTGAATGTAGACGAAGAGAAAAGGGACGAAGTAAGCAGGGGCGACGAACAAATAAAGAGCGCCTACTAACATCTGTAACAATCCTATACATGGAAGGATTGCGGAGGTCATGAGAGCGAACAAAATAGCGAATGCAATGTGCATCACGACGATCGGATAAGGATGGAATGTTCGCTTCTACATAGAGGCTCTCAACCGGGGAAGAACGAAATCCACCATATCATGGACAGGGATACAGAAGCCATACAGGTACAATGGTGTATTAAGAGACAATAGAACATCTGGTGAAAGTAATTTGGATCTGGTTAGGTTACTTTTCTTTCTGAAAAAAAAAGAAAAAGAAAAAAAAAAGGGGGGAACATGGAGGGGTAGCTCCAAGGATGAATGAAACGGTCATAAATCCTCCTTTACCCAAGAGGACCTCAGTGCAGATGTGGCATGGAACCCATACCATACCCTACCCTTCATGCCAGTAAACCGGCAATCCAGGATAGCAACCTCACATCCACCAAGCCACCTCGGTGGACAAGAGAGAGGGCGGTCAGATACCCGCCACAAAGCATACCTTCTTCATTCACCACCTCCTGGAATCCAACAGGCAGCCTCCAGAGATACACCAGTCACCCAAAAGACATCATAAGCCTCCGCCCAGGAGACCGGAGAGGGATTGGCACATCTCCATACGATCCAGATTCCACAGCAAACTACACCACTGCCAAGGATCTCAACAGAATGAGATGGGCAATGATACCCTTTCCCCAACCTAGGAACTAGAATGCCTGAGGGGAGGACCCCAGAGGCCAAAAGCAGGAAAGGGAGAGGGAAGGGATAGAAAGGGAGTGGTGGGTATTTAGGTTCAGTCAGGAAGGTCCAATTCCTCTGACCAATACCCTCGTAAGTCGTACATTTAACATTAGTTGTAAAAGTCAAGGAATTCTAGATCTACAACACAGCACCTTCAAGGGAGGTTCCTTGATGCTGGTGACAGGTTCTTTATCTAACAAATTGAACCTGTGCTCCAATTTCTTGAATCCAGTCTGAATGCCTTCCATTCCCTCAGGCGCTGTATGATCCCTACGGGTTTAGCACTCCCATAGCAATACAAAGCAGAAAATATGAGCAGATACAATACATTGGACCCTCGGTTTTCGTCGAAAATTCTTTCCAGAATGCTGTTCGAGTGCCGTTACCGAACGAATTTGTTCCCATAAGGACAAATGTAAATTAGATTAGTCATTTCAGACCCCCAAAAATTCACTTACAAAAGCTCTTACAAAAATACATTTACATAATAGTTTGAGTTTGGAGTTGAACGAAAACCGAGGGTCCACTGTATTTTTATTACATTCACATAAGAGTTAAATACAGAGGCATGATAGCCCGAGAAATGAAAGGCAATCACGTTTAATCTAAGGGGAAAAGAGGTCAAATTCCTTGTCTATTATTATAATCAAAACTAAGCACTAAACCCACCAGAATCATTTTTTTTTTTTTCAACAAGTCGGCCATCTCCCACTGAGGCAGGGTGACCCAAAAAGAAAGAAAATACTTTCATCATCATTCAACACTTTCACCTCACTCATGCATATTATTATTATTATAATCAAATAGAAGCGCTAAACCACAGGGGTTATACAGCGCTGTCACTCATGCATAATCACTGTCTTTGCAGAGGCGCTCAGATACGACAGCTGAGAAATAGTCCCTCCCAGCTGTCACTATCCCAGACCCCTCCTTTAAAGTGCAGGCATTGTACTTCCCATTTCCAGGACTCAAGTCCGGCTAAATCAATAACCGGTTTCCCTGAATCCCTTCACTAAATATTACCCTGCTCACACTCCAACACCTCGTCAGGTCCCCAAAACCATTCATCTCCACTCTCACACACACTTACTGGAAGTCCAATCCCCTCGCCCACAAAACCTCCTTTACCTCCTCCCTCCAACCTTTTCGAGGATGACCCCTACCCCGCCTTCCTTCCCCTACAGATTTATACGCTCTCTAAGTCATTCTACTTTGATCCATTCTCTCTAAATGACCAAACCACCTCAACAACTCCTCTTCAGCCCTCTTGACAAATACTTTTAGTAACTCCACACCTCCTCCTAATTTCCACTCTGAATTCTCTGCATAATATTTACACCACACGTTGCCCTTAGACAGGACATCTCCACTGCCTCCAGCCTCCTCCTCGCTGCAGCATTTACAACCCAAGCTTCACACACATATAAGAGTGTTGGTGCCACTATACTTTCATTCATTCCCTTCTTTGCCTCCATAGATAACGTTTTTTGTCTCCACAGATACCTCAACGCACCACTCACCTTTTTTCCTTCATCAATTCTATGGTTAACCTCATCCTTCATAAACCCCTCCGCTGACAAGTCAACTCCCAACTATCTGAAAACATTCACTTCTTCCATACCCCCTCTCTCCAATGTGATATCCAATTTTTCTTTATCTAAATCGTTTGATACCCTCATCACCTTACTCTTATCTTTGTTCACTTTCAACTTTCTACCTTTACACACCCTCCCAAACTCGTCCACTAACCTTTGCAACTTTTCTTTAGAATCTCCTATAAGCACAGTATCATCAGCAAAAAGTAACTGTGTCAACTCCCATTTTGTACTTAGATTCCCCATAATTTAATCCCACTCCTCTCCCCAACACCCTAGCATTTACTTCTTTTACAACCCCATCTATAAATATATTAAACAACCATGGTGACATCACACATCGGTGAATAAGACCTACTTTTACCAGGAAGTAATCTCCCTCTCTCCTACACACCCTAACCTGAGCCTCACTATCCTCATAAAAACTCTTTACAGCATTCAGTAAGTTACTACCTATTCCATACACTTGCAACATCTGCCACATTGCTCCCCTATCCACTCTATCATATGCTCTTTCTAAATCCATAAATGCAATGAAATCTTCCCTACCTTTATCTAAATACTGTTCACATACAGTGGACCCCGAGTTTCGTAAACCCCGGAAATCGTACATTTATGTAAGTATAATATTGTAAGTGCTTGTGGAAAAGTATTTTTGGGGGTCTGAAATAGACTAACCTACGTGACATTTTTTCTTAAGGGGGTAAATTCGTTCGGTAATGGCACTTGAGCAGACTTCAGGAGTGAAGTTTTTACGAAACTCGGGGGGCCACTGTATATGCTTCAAGGTAAACACTTGCTCTACACATCCCCTACCCACTCTAAAATCTCCTTGCTCATCTGCGATCCTACTCTCTGTCTTACCTCTAATTCTTTCAATAATAACCCTACTGTACACTTTACCTGGTATACTCAGTAAACTTATTCCCCTATAATTTTTACAATCTCTTTTGTCACCCTTCCCTTTATATAAAGGAACTATACACGCTCTCTGCTAATTCTTAGGTACCTTCCCCTCTTTCATACATTTATTAAACAAAAATACCAACCACTCCAACACAATATCTCCCCCTGCTTTTAACATTTCTGTCATGATCCCGTCAGTTCCTGCTGCTTTACCCCTTTTCATTCTACGCAATGCATCACATACCTCCCCCACACTCACATCCTGCTCTTCCTCACTCCTAAAAGATGTTATACCTCCCTGACCAGTGCATGAAATTACCGCCTCCCTTTTTTCATATTATTATTATAATCAAATAGAAGCGCTAAACCACAGGGGTTATACAGCCCCTTTTTTCATAGATATTTAAAAGTTCCTCAAAATATTCCTGCCATCTACCCAATACCTCCATCTCCCTATCTACTAACTCCCCTACTCTGTTTTTAACTGACAAATCCATTCGTTCCCTAGGCTTTCTTAACTTGTTTATCTCACTCCAAAACTTTCTTATTTTCTGCAAAATTTCTTGACTGTCTCTCCCACTCTTTCATCTGCTCTCCTTTTGCACTCTCTTCACATTTCTTTCACTTTCCATATACTCTACTCTTCTTACAACACTTCTGTTTTGTAAAAACCTCTCATAACCTACCTTTTTCTCTTTTATCACACCCTTTACTTCATCATCCCACCAATCACTCCTCTTTCCTCCTGCGCCCACCCTCCTTCAGCCACAAACTTCTGCCCCACATTCTAATACTGCATTTTTAAAACAATCCCAACCCTCTTCAACCCCCCCACTATTCATACTTGCATTTACCCACCTTTCTGCCAAAAGTTGCTTGTATCTCACCCTAACTTTCTCCTCCATTAGTTTATACACTTGAACCTCTCTTACTTGCTGTTTCCATTTTCCTTATGTCCATTCTACCTCTTACTCTGACTGTAGCTACAACTAAATAATGATCCGATATATCCGTTGCCCCTCTATAAACATGTACATCCTGAAACCTACCCATCAACCTTTTATCCACCAATACATAATCTAACACAACTACGTACTTTCATTACGTGCTGTATCATACCTTGTATACTTATTTATCTTCTTTTTCATAAAATATGTATTACTTATTACCAGACCCCTTTCTACACATAGCTCAATTAAAGGCTTCCCATTTTCATTTACCCCTGACACCCGAAATTTACCTACTACTCCCTCCACATTTTTACCCATTTTAGCATTGAGATCCCCAACCACAAGTACTCTCTCACTTGGTTCAAAACTCCCCACGCACACACTCAACATTTCCCAAAATCTTTCCTCCAGGTGCATAAACACTTACTATTACCCACTTTTCACATCCAACCCATATTTTACCCACACAATCCTTGAATTGATACATTTATATTCCTTCTTTTCCTGCCATAACTTATCCTTCAACATTATTGCTACTCCTTCTTTAGCTCTAACTGTTTGAAACTCCTGCTCTAATCCCATTAATTTCTCCCCACTGAAACTCTCCTACTAACCCCCTTCAGCTTTGTTTCACTTAAGGCCAGGACATCAAACTTTTTCTCATTCATAACATCCACAATCATCTTTCTTATTATTCGCACAACAACCACGCGCACATTCACACATCCCACTTTGACGGTTTTCTTCTTTTTCATTTTAGTAAGTTATACGGGAAAAGGAGTTACTAGCCCATTGTTCCCGGCATTTTAGTTGACTTTTACAACACATCACATCACCAGTATCAAGGAAACTTCCTTATATGCAATAATCAATATTGCTGTATTCCAAGGCAATGGAGAAGTTCCATTATATTCATGGGAAAGCACTAAACCTATAGGGGTCATCTAGCACCTGGTGGAATGTAAGGCATTCAGGCTTCATTCAAGGAATTGGAGCATTTGTCCAATATCTTAGATCAAGAGCCCCTCACCAACATCAAAAACCTCCCTTCAGGGAGTGTGAGGGTAGGAGGTGATTTATTTTATTTTTTTATTAACACATCGGCCGATTCCCACCAAGGCGGGGTGGCCCGAAAAAGAAAAACTTTCATCATCATACACTCCATCACTGTCTTGCCAGAGGGGTGCTTTACACTACAGTTATAAAACTGCAACATTAACACCCCTCCTTCAGAGTGCAGACACTGTACTTCCCATCTCCAGGACTCAAGTCCGGCCTGCCGGTTTCCATGATTCCCTTCATAAATGTTACAGTGAAATATTGTAATTTCAAAATAGGGTCTAGAATGAACAATGCAGGCATTCCTCTCACTAAAATAACATTTCCTCTGTTCATTAGTTACATTCCCAGGCTTTACATATGAATTCCATTTTGAATATTTGTGTAAAGCCTGGGAATGTAACTAATGAACAGAGGAAATATTATTTTAGTGCCAGGAATGCCTGCATTGTTTATTCTAGACCCTATTTTGAAATTGGAATATTTCACTGCATCACCTTTCTCTACCCTCACACTCCCTGAAGGGAGGTTCTTGATGCTGTGTGAGGGGCTCACACACAAAAAAAATAGATTTACTGTTATGCATTATTGTAATAATTGTATAAATAACGTTAGCGCATTCGTGAACGCATATTAGACCGAACAGTTGGACGTGTATTGAATGAGTGATGTGTAACAAAAAAAGGCACAATACTGTGACTGGAACTATACACAAAATAATCCGCACATAGAAGAGAGGAGCTTATGACGACGTTTTGGTCCAACTTGGACCATTTACAAAAGTCACACTAACAAAAAGAAGAGGAGGGAGTATACATAGGCCAGCAGACAGGGACAGGAACAAGAGAGGAAGTGTTGAAGGTAATAGTAGTAGTGGAATCAGTCATATATACGTACTAAGAAAGAGGAGCACTGCAAGGGAGCTAGGGGCCCACAGAGGGTAGAAGCAAGAACACAGGGTAGGGGAAAAAATAATATAGGACAAATATAAGGCAGAAGAAAGAAAACCCAAAGGAGAAAGAAGAAAAGAGGAAATGGGAAGAGGGAGAAGGGGAAAAAAGAATCAGGTTAAGTCAGATTTTCTGAAGTTTGGAGCATTTAACAATGTAATGGGAAAGGAAGGCCAGGACTAAGATTCATACAAGGAAAGTTTTGTATAAGGAAGGATTCAACCAAACAGCGACTGTGAAAGTTAGACGTAGAGTAGACAGTTTTAGCAGAAGACCAATCAATAGGATGACTGATCTCTGACATGACAAAAGAGAATTGTTGGTGTCGGGAAGCCTAACACTACCTTTGTGCTCCCTAAGTCTGTTAGAAAGAGATCGGCCAGTTTCTCTAAAGTACTGAAGAGGACAGGAGGAACAAGAAATAGAGTAGACACCAGGAGCATCTATAGAGGGAGGAGGGGTATGAACTAGATTAGTGCAAAGAGTGTTAGTCTGGCGAAAAGTAAGTTTGATGTCCAAGGAACGGATAGAGATGCTGAGATTAGAGAGACCGGAAATGTAGGGAAGGCAGAGGACAGGAGAGTTCTTTCTCCTACCCTCTGTGGGTCCCTAGCTTCCTTGCAGTGCTCCTCTTTCTTAGTATATAACTGACTCCACTACTACTACTACCTCCACCACTTAATATCTTGTTCCCGTCCCTGTCTGCTGGCCTATATATACTCCCTCCTTTTTGTTAGTGTGACTGTAAATGGTCCAAGTCGGACTGAAACAGCGTCGTAAGCTGCTCTCTTCTATGTGTAGGTTATTTGTGTATGAGTGATGTGATCTGTATACAGTGGACTCCTGAGTAACGAGCACCCTGGAAATTGTACAATTATGTAAGTACTGTATAATATTGTAAGTGCTTTTGGAAGTGTATTTTTGGGGGTCTGAAATGGACTAACCTACTTGACATTATTTCTTAAGGGAGTAAATTTGTTCGGTAATGGCACTTGAGCAGGCTTCTGGAATGAATTTTGCTCGTTACTCGGGGGTCCACTGTACTCTGAAACATCAGCAAAAATTTAATATTTCCATTACTTTGAATTCAATTTCAAGCTACTTCCAGTCCTGAAGCCAATCAAAATCATATAAATTTCATTTTATCGAATGATACCAAGAAACCGAGTATACAGCCATAAAAGCCATCTGAAAATACACTGCAAAATTGCAATTTTCAACCAAAAACACGTTTTTTTTTTCTTCATTTTGCACTACATGGGGTAGGATTATTTTTACAAAGTGCACACTTATTGCACTAACCCATTCCCTCATACATAGGCTCAAATTTACCACTCACAGCTTATCTGAGTGAGCTGACCTCATAGCATGGAACTGGCACTGACACTGGTTTCAAAGCCATAGAACTACAATACAGACCCCCAAAAGGTTAAAGGAGCACCAAAACCCATAGAGGTCATACAGTGCTTGAGGAATGGGAAGCAATCGCATTAAATCCAAGGAGAAGGCAGCTCCAATTTTTTTTTGGATCAAGAGCCCTCACCAGCATCCTTGAATGGTGGGGGCAGTTCCACGAAAAAATGAAAAACCACTTACCCACATTGAACTTGTCACTTCCTCTATAATAGCTAGTGCTGATGTTTCCAGGAAACTACTTTTACCCTACCTGGCGCATACCAGGATGACACCTCCGTTATTACATTCATGGGAGCAGGGAAGGAGGGTGCACTAAACAGCACCTGGGAAAATGGAAGGTAATCAGATTTGATCCAAGCAATGGAAGGATAGGTTTCATTTTATACATCAAGAGCTCCTCTCTAGCATAAAGTCACCTCCATGTGGGAGACAAAGAAGAAAGTGAGGAGAAAAATAGGAGGGAGAGAGATTATTGACAGGGAAAGCATTAAATCCATAGAAGTTATACAACACCTAGGGAAAATGTGAGGTAATCAAATTTGATCCAAAAAAGCAAGAGGTCAGAGCCAGTCTAATTCCTTGGATCAAGAGCCCCTAACCAGCACTAACAGTAAAATTGTCAATGAGCAAATAATGGTGGGCAAGCTAGCAAATATGCCAGGAGAAAGTGAAGAAGTATACGAGAATAATTGTGGAGTTAAGGGGTATGAGCTATGAAGAGGGGCCGAAGGAATTAAATCTAATGACCCTGGAGGCTAGGTCTGGGGAAGACAACATACAAATTACTCAAGAATTGATAGGGCAGGGGTAGTTAGAAGTTAAAGCTAGAAAAGTCACTGGGATATCAGGAAGTATTTTTTTCAGTCTCGGAGTGGTGAAGAAGTGGAATGACCTCAAAGTGGTGGCAGCAGACTCCATATAGTTTTAAGAATAGGGATGATTGGGCCCACAAAGCTAGGAGTGTGAAACTGCAGGACCAGGACCAAAGACTCAACCCTTGCAACCACAATGACGAGTACAGTAAGTCCTCAGTTAATGTCATCGATAGGTTCTTGGGAACTGCGACTTTAAGCAAAACTACGTATAATAAAACCATTTTACTATAGGCTAATTTATATAAACATCAGGGGTGCACAGTGAATCTTTAGCACTCAATGCAACAGGATTAAATCAAGGAATAAATGCTTGCAAAATGAAAAAAAAAATAGGAGCACCTCCTGCCACCATTCAGTTCAAAAACAAACAAACAACAAATATGGCAGGGCGCACTCACACACACCCACACTCAACTCATACTGGGACAATTTAGACATGCCAGTTAACCTAACGTGCACATCTTTGGGATGCAGGAGGAATCCGAAGTACCTGGAGAAAACCTAAGCAGATATGGGGAAAATGTGCCGACTCCACACAAATAGTGGCCCAGGCTGGGAATCTATTTTTTCTCATCATTATAACGAAACTACGTTAAGTGAGGACTTACTGTACCTTAAGATCTAATTGTCATCGGGTGAGTGAACCATCACAGCACTACCTACAGTGGCTACGTTAGAACATATGCAATAACAATTCCATTTCCTTGTCTAACAGCCTGATTTTACAAAAGGGAAAATATCCCCAGTAACAAGTTCAAAAAGGAGGGAATTTAAGGAAGAAAAAGGTCTAAATTCCTTATATCAAGAGCCCCACCTCCTGACATTCATGGGGAAAGCACCAAACCCACAAGGGTAATACATCAACTGGGAAATAAATAAGGTACATTTGATGAGTGGAGAGTAGCTCAAATTCCTTGTATTAAGAGTGTTTCACTAACCTAATAGCAACTCCTATGACATGTCAGGATGATGGGAGTTATGATTTTAGGTATTGCAATTTGAGCAAACCTTATATAACCCTAATTTTTAAAAAGGGGTGGACCAGTAAGCCAGCGGAAGGCCTCAGTCAGATGACCAAGGCTCCAGCAGTGGGTCATTGTTATGCAGGTTTCTGCACTGCTTTGTAATATATATATAGTGGAGAAGTGTGCCATAAATTGTATGAACAGAGATAATTGTAAATCATAATGTAGGAACTATGGATAATTATCACCCATAGTTTTAGGAAAATGCTAGGCATTTTGGGGGTACTGTAGTGTAAACTGGGAAATGTAATGAAATCCTGCCGGGACTTATTTTCCACATGTGTGGATAGCGTTGATAAGCGTTTGTGGTTTGTTTTGGGGCAGTCACGTGGAGTGAGCTGCATGGTGGAAGATGCAGGCCCGACGCTGCATATTTTAGCCAAGTTTTGTACTCCTCTGGTTAGGAAATCCACGCAATAGGCAACTTTAATGCTTACCAGTAGGCTCTCTGGGGCTCTGACGTGGTCAGGGCTCGGTTGGTCGAGTAAGAACTGGTGAATTTGGATAACATGTTTTCGGCAGGAGAGTAGGGTAGTGTATGACATGGTGTCCGAGGGCGCTACCCCATACGCCCAGGGTTTGTTTATTTTGTGCGACTCCAGCCTGCCGACTCTTCATGTATCGGGTTTTAGGTGTTTCAGCCACGAGAGAGATGGGTGAATATTTAGTGAATGTTTAGTGTTATATTAAATAAAGGTATAGTTTTGTAACGAGGCATTTTCCCTGAACCCTCTGATAACCAACCCATTCATGTATCGAATGCTGGTTTAGCGCTTTCTGCTTTGACTGGGATAGCCCTGGGTGGCCTAGTTTTACATGTGATTTGCATAACTTTTACCTTTTGCCCTTAGACAAGGCCTTAGGCCCCAGGAGCTCTCACCTTTTCTGCGTAACACTCATCAAATGACTAAGACCCACGTCGGGAAACACTTGTCCTGTTTCCTGACAAACCTTACCTAACCTTAAAGAGCCAGACAACAAAATATTATGTAATGAAAATTTACTAAACTCGTAAAGACAATACAGTACTGTACAAAAGAAGAACAATGGTATCACAAAAATGCAAAGATATGAGACATAAAAGTTATTAGATAAATGCAAGGCACATTAAAAAATGCAACAGCACAATAAAATAAACAAAGCATTATAAAAGAGCACAAGTTGGATTTTTTTTTTTCAACAAGTCTGCCGTCTCCCACTGAGGCAGGGTGACCCAAAAAGAAAGAAAATCCCTAAAAAAAAATATTTTCATCATCATTCAACACTTTCACCACACTCTTACATAATCACTGTCTTTGCAGAGGCGCTCAGATACGACAGCTGAGAAATAGTCCCTCCCAGCTGTCACTATCCCAGACCCCTCCTTTAAAGTGCAGGCATTATACTTCCCATTTCCAGGACTCAAGTCCAACTAAATCAATTAACTGGTTTCCCTGAATCCCTTCACAAAATGTTACCCTGCTCACACTCCAACAGCTCGTCAGGTCCCAAAAACCATTCGTCTCCATTCACTCCTATCTAACACGCTCACACAAGCTTGCTGGGAGTCCAAGCCCCTCGCCAACAAAACCGCCTTTACCCCCTCCCTCCAACCTTTTCGAGGACGACCCCTACCCCGCCTTCCTTCCCCTACAGATTTATATGCTCTCCAAGTCATTCTACTTTTATCCATTCTCTCTAAATGACCAAATGACCTCAACAACCACTCTTCAGCCCTCTGACAAATACTTTTAGTAACTCCACACCTTCTCCTAATTTCCACACACTGAATTTTCTGCATAATATTTACACCACACATTGCCTTTAGACAGGACATCTTCACTGCCTCCAGCCGCCTCCTCGCTGCAGCATTTGCAACCCATGCTTCACACCCATATAAGTGTGTTGGTACCACTATACTTTCGTACATTCCCTTCTTTGCCTCCATGGATAATGTTTTTTGTCTCCACAGATACCTCAATGCACCACTCACCATTTTTCCTTCATCAATTCTATGGTTAACCTCATTCTTCATAAACCCATCCGCTGATACGTCAACTCCCAAATATCTGAAAACATTTACTTCTTCCATAATCCCTCTCTCCAATGTGATATCCAATTTTTCTTTATTTAAATCGTTTGATACCCTCATCACCTTACTCTTATCTATGTTCACTTTCAACTTTCTACCTTTACACACCCTCCCAAACTCATCCACTAACCTTTGCAACTTTTCTTTAGAATCTTCCATAAGCACAGTATCATCAGCAAAAAGTAACTGTGTCAACTCCCATTTTGCATTTAATTCCCCATAATTTAATCCCACCCCTCTCCCCAACACCCTAGCATTTACTTCTTTTACAACCCCATCAATAAATATATTAAACAACCATGGTGACATTACACATCCCTGTCTAAGACCTACACACCCTAACCTGAGCCTCACTATCCTCATAAAAACTCTTTACAGCCTTCAGTAACTTACTACCTATTCCATACACTTGCAACATTTGCCACATTGCTCCCCTATCCACTCTATCATATGCCTTTTCTAAATCCATAAATGCAATGAAAACTTCTCTACCTTTATCTAAATACTGTTCACATATATGCTTCACTGTAAATACTTGATCTACACATCCCCTTCCCACTCTAAAGCCTCCTTGCTCACCTGCAATCCTACTCTGTCTTACCTCTAATTCTTTCAATAATTTCCCTGCCATACACTTTACCTGGTATACTCAGTAAACTTATTCCCCTATAATTCTTACAATCTCTTTTATCCCCCTTCCCTTTATTTTTTTTTTTTATTAACACATCGGCCGATTCCCACCAAGGCAGGGTGGCCCGAAAAAGAAAAACTTTCATCATCATTCACTCCATCACTGTCTTGCCAGAAGGGTGCTTTACACTACAGTTATAAAACTGCAACATTAACACCCCTCCTTCAGAGTGCCGGCACTGTACTTCCCATCTCCAGAACTCAAGTCCGGCCTGCCGGTTTCCCTGAATCCCTTCATAAATGTTACTTTGCTCACACTCCAACAGCACGTCAAGTATTAAAAACCATATGCCTCCATTCACTCCTATCAAATACGCTCACACATGCTTGCTGGAAGTCCAAGCCCTCGCACACAAAACTTCCTTTACCCCTCCCTCCAACCTTTCCTAGGCCGACCCTACCCCGCCTTCCCTCCACTACAGATTTATACACTCTCGAAGTCACTCTGTCTCGTTCCATTCTCTCTACATGTCCAAACCACCTCAACAACCCTCCTCAGCTCTCTGAACAATCGTTTTGGTAATCCCGCACCTCCTCCTAATTTCCAAACTCCGAATTCTCTGCATTATATTCACACCACACATTGACCTCAGACATGACATCTCCACTGCCTCCAGCCTTCTCCTCGTTGCAACATTCATCACCCATGCTTCACACCCATATAAGAGCGTTGGTATAACTATACTCTCATACATTCCCTCTTTACTTCCATGGACAAGGTTCTTTGTCTCCACAGACTCCGAAGTGCTCCACTCACCCTTTTCCCTCATCAATTCTATGATTCACCTCATCCTTCATAGACCCATCCGCCGACATGTCCACTCCCAAATATCTGAATACATTCACCTCCTCCATACTCTCTCCCTCCAATCTGATATCCAATCTTTCGTCACCTATTCTTTTTGTTATCCTCATCACCTTACTCTTTCCTATATTCACTTTCAATTTTCTTCTTTTACACACCCTACCAAATTCATCCACCAACCTCTGCAGCTTCTCTTCAGAATCTCCCAAAAGCACAGTGTCATCAGCAAAAGCAACTGTGACAACTCCCACTTTGTATTTGCTTCTTTATCTTTTAGCCCAACACCTCTTGCCAAGACCCTCGCATTCACTTCTTACAACCCCATCTATAAATATATTGAACGACCACGGTGACATCACACATCCTTGTCTAAGGCCCACTTTTACTGGGAAATAGTCCCCTTCCCTCCTACACACACTAACCTGAGCCTCACTATCCTCATAAAAACTCTTCACTGCTTTCAGTAACCTTCCTCCTATTCCATACACCTGCAACATCTGCCACATTGCCCCCTATCTACCCTATCATACGCCTTTTCCAAATCCATAAATGCCACAAAAACATCTTTACCCTTATCCAAATACTGTTCACCTATATGTTTCACTGTAAACACTTGGTCTACACACCCCTACCTTTCCTAAAGCCCCCCTTTTTCATCTGCTATCCTGCTTTCTGTTTTACTCTTAATTCTTTCAATAATAACTCTACCATACACTTTACCAGGTACACTCAACAGACTTATTCCCCTATAATTTTTGCACTCTCTTTTGTCCCCTTTGCCTTTATACAAAGGAACAATACACGCTCTCTGCCAATCCCTAGGTACCTTACCCTCTTCCATACATTTATTAAATAATAGCACCAACCACTCCAAAATTATATCCCCACCTGCTTTTAACATTTCTATCTTTATCCCATCAATCCCAGCTGCCTTACCCCCTTTCATTCTACCCACTGCCTCACGAACTTCCCCTACACCCACAACTGGCTCTTCCACACTCCTATATAAAGGAATTATACATGCTCTCTGTCAATCCCTAGGTACCTTCCCCTCTTTCATACATTTATTAAACAAAAATACCAACCACTCCAACACTATATCCCCTCCTGCTTTTAACATTTCTGTCATGATCCCGTCAGTTCCCGCTGCTTTACCCCCTTTCATTCTACGTAATGCCTCACGCACCACCCCCACACTCACATCCTGCTCCTCTTCACTCCTAAACGATGTTGTACCTCCCTGGCCAGTGCATGAAATTACAGCCTCCCTTTTTTCATAGACATTTAAAAGTTCCTCAAAATATTCCTGCCATCTACCCAATACCTCCAGCTCCCCATCTACTAACTCCCCTACTCTGTTTTTAACTGACAAATCCATTCGTTCCCTATGCTTTCTTACCTTGTTTATCTCACTCCAAAAATGTTTGTTTTCAGCAAAATTTCTTGACAAGAGCCTCTCCCACTCTTTCATCTGCTCTCCTTTTGCACTCTCTTCACCTTTCTTTTACTCTCCATATACTCTGCTCTTCTATGAACACTTCTGTTTTGTAAAAACCTCTCATAAGCTACCTTTTTCTCTTATCACACCCTTTACTTCTTCATTCCACCACTCACTCCTCTTTCCTCCTGCACCCACCCTCCTATAGCCACAAACTTCTACCCCACATTCTAATACTGCATTTTTAAAACTATCCCAACTCTCTTCAACCCCCCCACTACTCCTACTTGCACTAGCCCACCTTTTTGCCAATAGTTGCTTATATCTCACCTCACCCTAACTTCCTCCACCCTTAGTTTATACACTTTTACCTCTCTCTTACTTGCTGTTTCCATTTTCTTTTTGTCCCATCTACCTTTTACTCTAACTGTAGCTACAACTAAATAATGATCCGATATATCCGTTGCCCATCTATAAACATGTACATCCTGAAGCCTACCCATCAACCTTTTATCCACCAATACATAACCTAAAACTACTTTCATTACGTGCTATATCATACCTTGCATACTTATTTATCTTCTTTTTCATAAAATATGTATTACTTATTACCAAACCTCTTTCTACACAGCTCTATTAACGGTTCCCCATTTTCATTTACCCCTGGCACCCCAAATTTACCTACTACTCCCTCCACAACATTTTTACCCACTTTAGCATTAAGATCCCCAACCACAAGTACTCTCATTTGGTTCAAAACTCCCCACACACTCACTGCAAATTTCCCAAAATTTCTCTCCTTTACACTTCTCTCTTCTCCAGGTGCATAAACACTTACTATAACCCACTTTTCACATCCAACCTTTATTTTACTCCACATAATCCTTGAATTTAAACATTTATACTACCTCTTTACCTGCCATAACTGATTATTCAACATTACTGCCACTCCTCCTATAGCTCTAACTCTATTTGAAACTCCTGACCTAATTCCATTTATTTCTCCCCACTGAAACTCTCCTACCCCCTTCATCTTTGTCTCACTTAAAGCCAGGACATCCAGCTTCTTTTCATTCATATAACATCTACAATCATCTCTTTCTTATCATTCGCACAACATCCACGCACATTCAGACATCCCATTTTTTGGATATAATCCAAAAAATTTTTAAAGCACCAAAAATTTCCAGAGGTACGACCAGAGCAAGACCCACAATTTTTTTTTTATCAGCCATCTCCCACCAAGGTATGCAACCCAAAAAAATTTACTATCATTCACTTCATCACAGTCTTGCCTGAGGGAAGCTGATACTACAGTTCAGATGCCCTTCCAAACCTCAATATTCCCATCTCTTCTTCAGAATGCAAGTACTGTACCAATCCAAAATTTGCAGGGGGTTAAATAGCCAAAATTCATGAGAAATGAGAGGGGTGGGGGATAGAAGTCAGGCTTGATCTGAGGAAGGGAATAATAACAAATTCCTGGTATCAAGAGCCCTTTACCATCATCAAGGCACTTCCTTCTTGAAAGGGTTGTGGTCGAGAAAAGCCTCACCTAGCAATTTGTAGCTGAATTGTCAATAACCATTATGTTAATCCATCAGGGATTATACAGCACTTGGGAGGTAACTAGGTTTGATCCAAGGAAATAGTAGTTTTAATGCCTTTCATCTAGAACCATTCACCAGCATCAAACGCCACCCATTAACCCTTTCAGGGTTTTGGCCATACTAGTACGGCTTATGTGCCAGGGTTTTCGCCGTGCTAGTACACCTAAATTCTAGCGCCCTCAAATCAAGCGGAAACAGGCTGGTAGGCCTAGATGAGAGAGAATGGGTCTGTGCAGTCAGTGTGCGCAGTATAAAAAAAATCCTGCACCACACAATGCTTAATGAGGAAAAAAAACTGACCGTGTTTTTGGTTTAAAACAGAGACTTTGCAGTCTATGTTCGTATGGCATTTATGCTTGTATTCTCGTTTTCTTGGTCTCATTTGATAGAATGGATGATATATTACAGAAATAGAGATAATTTTGATTGGTTTCACGATGCAATGTTCGATTTTTGCCGATATTCAAGAGTAAACAAATCACGCCATGCGTCCAATACACATCAACTGGCGAGTCTAATATTCTTGCACAAGTGCACTGATATTATTTATACTGTTTTTACAATGATGCAGTTGCATACATAACAGTAAAAATTTTTGTGCGAATAAAAATTAAAAATGGAAAGCAAAAGTAATGTGAGAGGGGCCTGGAGACGTGACTAATGAACAGATAAAATGTTATTTGAGTGCCAGGAATGTCTCTCTCGTTTATTCTGGACCCTATTTTGAAATTGGCATCTTTTGAAATTTTTGTGAAATTGGCAATTTCTGACCACCTTATTGGGTAGTTGAAATCGGTAAATTGGCGGTTTCTTATACTCAATTGATAGAACAAATGAAATTCTAGTGAAATCGCTAAATTTTAGTAGACTGAAACATTGGAATTTGCCGAAAATAGGGCTCAAAGTGGGCGAAATCGCCGATGCGTAAATATCATTGATACCGCTAACTTCGCGAGAGCATAATTCCGTTAGTTTTCCATCAAATTTCATAATGTTAATGTCGTTATGATCGGAAAAAGATTCTCTATCATAAGAAAAAATAATTTTTTTCTGAAAAATTTGCGACCCTGAGAACGAGTTTGGGAGAAGGCCTTGTGACCCTGAAAGGGTTGAGAGAGCCAATTAAAAAAAGACATCCATCCATCAGCATAACCTGAGATATGTTGAGTATCTCTCAAAATGTCTGTGTGCAAGTTTTATGTAACAAATTATCACAAAGTGCAATTTCCCAAAAATCAATCCTGATATAGTGAAGAAAGCAAAGAATGCAAATGAAAACAATAGTCTTCTGACAAGCATCAAGAGGGTAGGTGCAACATTTGTCCCAAAACTACTAGATTCAAATATGTAGGATTTTCTTCAAAAGGATCTAATGTAATCTAAAGGAATATACCAACACGTTTAGAAAAAAAAGAGAAAGATGAATTAGTCTCATTTGGGGAAAACAGCAGTCATACCTGTTATTCCTGCTCACCTAGCAATCAGCAAAGCTTTTTCTATGCCTTAGAGAGGACTAAGCATTGAAACGAGTTGTGAAATTAAAAGATGAAAAGATATTAAGCAACAGAACAAAGTAACAGTATACAAAATCTACGAAGCTTGTAAGGATGTACCACCATCTTGCACAGTCCTTAAGATGAAAATATAACTAGCAATCCTGCCAATACACAACACTTTCTTTTCATGTGTATGACAGTGTAGAAATTTACAGAATGATTTCTGAAGCAAACTAAAAATATAATTAGGATGACTACTGGCAGAGTAAGCACATGTAAGCACTAAGTAGGTTGACCACAAGAAATATATCTTCACCTGGTTTTGATGGTTCTAATCTCAAAGCTCTGCCTCAGGAACAACTTCATTGTTAACTGATTGGTCAACATGCTGTTACTGCAGGTTTCAAATACTATAACCTATAGTTGAAAACAATGCCCATTACATACAATATATAACAAGTTTTATGTTAAAAGAAATAATATTCAGCTTACATGTTTATTATATATACATAAACAGTATGCTAATGATAACTGACAAATCATTATTCGTTATCATCGTCGTCATCATCATCGTCATCATCTTCGTCATCCTCATCATCTTCGTCATCCTCATCATCGTCATCATCATCATCATCATCTTCATCACCCTTATCCTTGATGGCATTATCTCCATCGCCTGACTTCTTATCAGGCTTTTCACCAAACCTATAATAACTAACTTCTTGAAGTTCATCTTCGTCATCATCGTCATCATCATCATCGTCGTCCTCGTCATCATCGTCGTCATCGTCGTCATCGTCATCATCATCATCCATTTCTTTCTGCTCTACATACTCGCTGACTTTCTTGGCATCTTCACTCAAACCTGAAACCTGACCAAAATCACTAGTCAATTATCCATACTTACAGGGATATGGGTGCATTAACAAAACAATTGTCGAGTCATTCCTAAATACATGTAGTATTTTCAATATGTGAAACAGTAGTGATTAACTTTTGTTTTCCCACATCTCTGGTGTTTCCTGAATAATCACCAAAATGATCCACTAAGACCTAAATTACTGCAATTTTTTATTTAAAAAAGAAATTAGCGACGTACTCATTTACTGACGTCTCGGGCTTATGACGGGCTCTCTGACCAGTATTTATACCTAAATAATGTATATTAGAGCTGATTTCCTCTATTCTGCCTATTTCAATATACAGTACACAACTGTATAAGCATTTAAAAATACAGTGGACCCCCGGTGTTCGTGATTTATTCGTTCCAGAATGCTGTTCAAGGTAGGTTACCAAACGAATTTGTTCCCACAAGGAATAATGTAAATTAGACTAGTCCTTTTAGACCCCAAAATATACACTTACAAAAGCACTTACAAAAATACACTTACATAATTGTTCGAGTTTGGAGCATCACTAAAACCAGGGGTCCACTGTATACCATGTTATAAATGGTTATAAATGTTATAAATGGTGCAAAGGTGACATTAAAACAATATCAAAGATGGGCGACACAAATCCACTACCATTATAGGATGCCCCTCACTGAGCGACAAATTCGTTTAACATGGTCTTAGGAACAGAACTCCGTTGTTAATGAGGAGAGGCTGTATTATTACATTTGTGGGAAAGTGATAAATCCACAGGGAATATACAGTGCATGGGAAATGAGAGAATTTCAGGTTTAATTTGAGAAAAGGGGATAGTTACCATTACTTAGATCAAGAGCCCTTCACCCAATTCAAGGGCCCTCAAGCCCCCACCTCTTGAACAAATGTAGCATTAGAATACTAACAGATTTCTGACAGTGTGGAAAAATAGCTTCCCACAGGAATGTCACGAAAAAAAAATCCTTTCCAGGATCTCTGAGTTAGTTTTAACAACGCTCATTTACCCCATTCTCATAACGGAATGCATGCTCAGCCACTGAGTAACAGTGACCAGTAGAGTATCAACTTTGAAAGCTCTTTTGATTATTAAATATGGGCTGAGAAAGCAAGTTGCATTGAATGTTGCCACAATTACAAACTACCTAAGGATGTCGTACAAAAAAAAAAAAAAAATAGGCTATGAATGCATATCCACTCAACAATCAACATCAAATGGAAAAAAAAAAAATACACCTTGAAGGAAATGGGTGATTGAGATTTAGCAAATCAGGAATAGCCAGTATCTTGGGAAATGAAAGTAATGAATCAGTGTTACTTTGTAACATTTGTAACAAATAGCATCAGCATCTAGCATATTCTTTAACCCTCTCATAAGTTTAATATTTTCTAGCATCTTTGAGGCAAGAATCTTGAGCACTCAATGTAACAATCAACATCACATCACCATCTATATCTATCAACCTCTACCCAGCAGGGTCAGAGTAAGTGTTTTTAACACCAATCTCCCACCAAGGTAGGGCGACCCGAAAAAGAAAGATTTTCACCCTCATTCACACAATCACTATCTTTGCAGAGGCACCCAGACACAACAGTTTAATGTCACTCCAAACATTAAGTAATTTATACAGAAGCAGCATTTTAGTCACCTCTTACAACATGTATGGCTTATGGAGAAAGGATTCCTCTCCAATTTTCCATGGGTAACAAATGTCTTATTATTAAAGTACAGGTATTTCAGTGCATCATCAAAGACAATGTTAAGTAGCACAAGAATTTCACAGCATTAAAGACAAGGAATTTCAGAGTATCAAAAGCAACATTTGGAATGAATTTTTATTTTTTTTTGAAATATTATGAAACTAAAAAAATATTAGTTTGACCTTTTTTACCATGTTGCTCAGTCCATATGTCATCAAAATAGTTGGGAGTGCAGATTTTAGGAAAGTAACCCATGCAAATTATGGTCAATTACAGCAATATAAACACCAACATGTCTTCATCTTTGTTTCAATAATGGCTTATTATGAAAGCATTTACAAATTTCTCGAAAGAACGAGCACTCAATAGAATCCCAAATTATTATTTGCCCATAAAAATATTAAACATAAGTTATTATGAATGTTTGTTCATTAAACATTTTTAAATACTATAACCAAGTACAAAATTTGTTAGGTACAGTACTTACTTTTTGTTTCTTAGTAGGAGACTCCTCGGTATCTTCATTAGGCTTATCCTCCTGCTTTCTCTTCCTAGATAAAAAAAAATGAAAACTGAGTAAGAATTATAAAAGCTGAACAGTGCATTTACATAGTTGTATAAAAAATTGCCTTTTTAATTCTACATTTATGTATACACTAAGAGTTCACTGTTACATTAAAACAAAAGTTCACCTTTTTTGTGTAAAACATTAGTCATACTCCACCAATGCAGTGACCCAAAGGAAAGACATGAACCTTCACTTATTCAAAAAAAATCCTGTCAGAAATGAAAGGTCACCTTAAATGACCATCCAAACTATTATCCCCACCCATCCTTGAAAGTGCAGACTACGTACTGCCTTTATTACTGAAAACCAGCCGACTGATTTCCTTAGATGCCTTCATATAAACTAAAAAATATATTACCATTATTATTTACTTGTAAAAAATTTCCTTTTTAGTAACTGAACTCAGGAGTTACTACCCCATTGCCTTTTATGACACATGGCTTGCGGGTATTCAGAGGAAACCAGTTAGCCAGACTTAAGAGAGTCCTGGAGGTGGAAAAGGCAGTGCCTGCAATCTGAAGGAGTAAAGGGAGGATATGTTGCAATCAGAGGGTAATCTGAATTGTGGTGTCAGCACATTTCTGGAGAGTGATAGAATGAATGAAGGTGAATGTTTTCTTCTATGAGCCATCCTGCTTTGGCAAGACATGGCCAGTTATAAATTTTTTTTTACCAATATGTACTACTATAGCAACCTGAAACTTTGTTGAACACGTGGTTGGTATCCACCGAAGTCCATCTCTGATAGTTCCCCTCTAACTTGACTTGCTGTCTCAGGGTCATTAAAATATATTTGCACCATCCTGAAAAAAAAATCCCTTTTTAATACCAGTGATCATACTAACTTAGAGGTTGCCTTATGATGCACTGAGGATACATTTTTACAGTGAATATTAAAAGAATATGCTTATTTTAACTAGAAAAGTAAATGTTCCACACTAGAACATGATAATTTACCTAGAACAGCTAAGATTACTTAAGCTATGACCTGTGACATCATTCAGCACACTTGACAATAATAAATGCAAATAACATAAGAATGCTCCAAGAAAAACCTTGCAAAAGTAAAAACTAAAACAAAACTCAAATACTATTACACCAAGTTAAAAATAAGCTGGCAATGTCAAAAACTGAACAGTAAAGAAAGTCTTCTTTACCTCTTCCTTGATGTTAAGAGTTATGCCTCACACACCTCTCTTCATCCCCAAGGATCATTTATGTACAAAACAGCAGTTAAAATAACTGCTATCCCCTTTCAAGGCAAACTGTTAACATTTTTGTAGATAATTCACTAGATTTAATACATACAGTGGAACCCCGGTTAACGAACACCCCGGAAATCGTGCAATTATGTAAGTATAATATTGTAAGTGCTTGTGGAAGTGTATTTTTGGGGGTCTGAAATAGACTAACCTAAATGACATTTTTTCTTAAGGAAGTAAATTCGTTCGGTAATGGCACTTGAGCAGGCTTCTGCAATGAATTTATTTCGTTAACCGGGGTTCCACTGTATTATTGATAGTCCATCTAATTTGCTGCACACTGTTAGTGAGAAACAGTACTGTTCTCGGCTGCACATTCTGGCACTAACTTCACGTATTTTGCTCACTACTAGAATTAATGTTTTACAACAGGCTCCATACAAGTTCAAAAATAGAGCTGATGGTGCTAAATCACATTAGGTCAAAAGGTAAGAGATGGGACCAAAAGCCAGAGCTGAACCCCAGCAAACTATAATAGGGAATTACACTTATTGGTGCTTTAACATTCGAGAAAAGCCTTCAAACCGTATAGAATAAATTCGCTAATAGAGGGATTACCTTGTATTCAAGCACCTATAAAAGGGATTACTGCAAATAAGTAAGAAAACCTGGAAAAATTAAAACAATGATAAAAAAAATTTATAAATAAAATGTTCAGCAGAGGCATTGACTTCAATTTTTTATAAATCATAACACATCAATGGAGTAAAGATGAAAAAAAGAAAAAAAAAAAGAATGAATATACAGCAAAAGAACACAGGGAAATTTTACTCTTAAGTAAACAAAAATTGACAAACATATCACTATTAAAAATAAAATAACCCTGAACACCCTGTAGATAATAAAATACTACTCTACCTCAGCATTAATGATAGGTTATCAAATTTTAATGGATGATTTAGTTAATTAAGATTAAAATTAACAAGTAATTTGTTACTGAAAACTTACTTTCCAAATTTCAAACTGTGGGCAGCACTTGAAACTTCCATCACCTTTTCGACATCACTCCTGGTCATGAGTTCAGGGAACACTACGAAGAGCCCACAGGGATCATATTCTGCAGGCTGGGAGAAAAAGATAAAGAGATACTCTCGACAGCATTCAGTATTATATACAGGTCTTAAAAATTAAAGGAGTAATCTTTGTTGTTGTTTAACAATCTGGTTATCGCTCACTGAGGTAGGGAGAACGAACAATGAGAAAAACACTTCAACATGGACTGCAAAAAGAAGAAGCACTTTAACCATCACTCAATCACTGTCTTGCCAGAAGCATGCTGCTATTAGCTGTAAAGACCCTGCACATTGCAACACCCAGCCCCTCCCTCAGAGTGCCAACACTGTACTTCCCACTTCTGGCACTCAAGGTCACCTAACTTGTTTCCTTGAATCCCTTCATTGCTTACCCTGTTCAAAATCCAAAAGCAAGTCACAATAAAAACCACTTGCCTCCACAGTCTAATCCTGCTGTATAAAGTTAACAAAATAGTAATAAACGACCAATATACTGTACGAACAGTGTTACAACGAAGTGCTGTGGTGGATCTTTTATTGTAATTAGGGGGAAGTGCTAAATGAACAGGGGGTTGTGTAGTTTATGAGAAATGAAAGGCAACCATGTTTGATCCAAGAAAGATGACAGGCCCATTTCCTTGGATCAAGATTTTTAATTTTAACAAGGAGAAGCACTAAATCTGTAGGAGTCATATAATGCCTAAGGAATCTGAGCCATTAAAGTTCAATCCAAGGAAGGGAAGACAGTCTAATTTCTCTCAACAAGAATCCTTCATATTATCAAGGTACCTCCTTTGAGGGGCTTACATCAAGAGCTCCTTACCAGTATCAAGGTACCAACCCTGAGGAAATAAAATGTCTATATAGTAGCTCACGAAATCGTAATGCTAACCTTACTATGGTGTAGAAATATAAATAGTTGGATGAATCTTATTGAAGCTAGCTGGCCCAGTGGCTTACGCAACGGTCTGGAGTTTTGAGACACTGACCGCGGGTTCGAACCCCACCAGTGGTATGGTTTCTATACAGTAGGACCCCCATATCTGTGGGTCCAGCATCCGCGGTTTTAGTTATCCACGGTTTACCATGGACCGAAAATAACCCTTAATTTTGCTTAATTATGGCCTCAGAGTGCAAAAGTAGTGATGGTGGAAGTTATTCCAAGCCTAAGAGTGAAAAAACGATAATTCTCCACTTTTTTTTTTTTTTTTTTTTTAACACATCGGCCGATTCCCACCAAGGCAGGGTGGCCCGAAAAAAAAAAATTTCATCATCATTCACTCCATCACTGTCTTGCCAGAAGGGTGCTTTACACTACAGTTATAAAACTGCAACATTAACACCCCTCCTTCAGAGTGCCGGCACTGTACTTCCCATCTCCAGAACTCAAGTCCGGCCTGCCGGTTTCCCTGAATCCCTTCATAAATGTTACTTTGCTCACACTCCAACAGCACGTCAAGTATTAAAAACCATATGCCTCCATTCACTCCTATCAAATACGCTCACACATGCTTGCTGGAAGTCCAAGCCCCTCGCACACAAAACTTCCTTTACCCCCTCCCTCCAACCTTTCCTAGGCCGACCCCTACCCCGCCTTCCCTCCACTACAGATTTATACACTCTGAAGTCACTCTGTCTCGTTCCATTCTCTCTACATGTCCAAACCACCTCAACAACCCTCCTCAGCTCTCTGGACAATCGTTTTGGTGATCCCGCACCTCCTCCTAATTTCCAAACTCCGAATTCTCTGCATTATATTCACACCACACATTGACCTCAGACATGACATCTCCACTGCCTCCAGCCTTCTCCTCGTTGCAACATTCATCACCCATGCTTCACACCCATATAAGAGCGTTGGTATAACTATACTCTCATACATTCCCCTCTTTACTTCCATGGACAAGGTTCTTTGTCTCCACAGACTCAAGTGCTCCACTCACCCTTTTCCCTCATCAATTCTATGATTCACCTCATCCTTCATAGACCCATCCGCCGACATGTCCACTCCCAAATATCTGAATACATTCACCTCCTCCATACTCTCTCCCTCCAATCTGATATCCAATCTTTCGTCACCTATTCTTTTTGTTATCCTCATCACCTTACTCTTTCCTATATTCACTTTCAATTTTCTTCTTTACACACCCTACCAAATTCATCCACCAACCTCTGCAGCTTCTCTTCAGAATCTCCCAAAAGCACAGTGTCATCAGCAAAAAGCAACTGTGACAACTCCCACTTTGTATTTGCTTCTTTATCTTTTAGCCCAACACCTCTTGCCAAGACCCTCGCATTCACTTCTCTTACAACCCCATCTATAAATATATTGAACAACCACGGTGACATCACACATCCTTGTCTAAGGCCCACTTTTACTGGGAAATAGTCCCCTTCCCTCCTACACACTCTAACCTGAGCCTCACTATCCTCATAAAAACTCTTCACTGCTTTCAGTAACCTTCCTCCTATTCCATACACCTGCAACATCTGCCACATTGCCCCCTATCTACCCTATCATACGCCTTTTCCAAATCCATAAATGCCACAAAAACATCTTTACCCTTATCCAAATACTGTTCACCTATATGTTTCACTGTAAACACTTGGTCTACACACCCCTACCTTTCCTAAAGCCCCTTGTTCATCTGCTATCCTGCTTTCTGTTTTACTCTTAATTCTTTCAATAATAACTCTACCATACACTTTACCAGGTACACTCAACAGACTTATTCCCTATAATTTTTGCACTCTCTTTGTCCCCTTTGCCTTTATACAAAGGAACAATACACGCTCTCTGCCAATCCCTAGGTACCTTACCCTCTTCCATACATTTATTAAATAATAGCACCAACCACTCCAAAATTATATCCCCACCTGCTTTTAACATTTCTATCTTTATCCCATCAATCCCAGCTGCCTTACCCCCTTTCATTCTACCCACTGCCTCACGAACTTCCCTACACCCACAACTGGCTCTTCCACACTCCTACAAGATGTTATTCCTCCTTGCCCTACACGAAATCACAGCTTCCCTGTCTTCATCAACATTTAACAAATCCTCAAAATATTTTCTCCATCTTCCCGATACCTCTAACTCTCCATTTAATAACTCTCCTCTCCTATTTTTAACTGTCAAATCCATTTGTTCTCTAGGCTTCCTCAACTTATTAATCTCATTCCAAAACTTTTTCTTATTTTCAACAAAATTTGCTGATAACATCTCACCCACTCTCTCATCTGCTCTCTTTTACATTGCTTCACCACTCTTTTAACCTCTTTTTTTCTCTCCATATACTCTTCCCTCCTTGCATCACTTCTACTTTGTAAAACCTCTCATATGCTAACTTTTCTCCCTTACTACTCTCTTTACATCATCATTCCACCAACCGCTCCTCTTCCCTCCCGCACCCACTCGCCTGTAACCACAAACTTCTGCTGAACACTCTAACACTACATTTTTAAATCTACCCCATACATTTTCGACCCCATTGCCTACACTCTCACTAGCCCATCTATCCTCCAATAGTTGTTTATATCTTACCCTAACTGCCTCCTCTTTTAGTTTATAAACCTTCACCTCTCTTTTACTTACTGATTCTATTTTCCTTGTATCCCATCTACCTTTTACTCCCACTGTAGCTATAACTAAAAAGTGATCTGATATATCTGTAGCCCCTCTATAAACATGTACATCCTGAAGTCTACTCAACAGTCTTTTATCTACCAATACATAGTCCAACAAACTACTGTCATTACGCCCTACATCATATCTTGTATACTTATTTATCCTCTTTTCTTAAAATATGTATTACCTATAACTAAACCCCTTTCTATACAAAGTTCAATCAAAGGGCTCCCATTATCATTTACACCTGGCACCCCAAACTTACCTACTACACCCTCTCTGCATGTTTCTCCCACTTTAGCATTTAGGTCCCCTACCACAATTACTCTCTCATTTTGTTCAAAAGTTCCTATACATTCGCTTAACATCTCCCAAAATCTCTCTCTCTCCTCTACACTCCTCTCTTCTCCAGGTGCATACACGCTTATTATGACCCACTTTTCGCATCCGACCCTTATTTTAATCCACATAATCCTTGAATTTACACATTTATATTCCTCTTTTCCTTCCATAACTGATCCTTCAACATTATTGCTACCCCTTCCTTAGCTCTAACTCTCTAGATACTCCTGACTTAATCCCATTTATTTCTCCCCACTGAAACTCGCCTACCCCTTCAGCTTTGTTTCGCTTAGGGCCAGGACATCCAACTTCTTTTCATTCATAACATCGGCAATCATCTCTTTCTTATCATCTGCACTACATCCACGCACATTCAGACAACCCAATTTTATAAAGTTTTTCTTCTTCTCGTTTTTAGTAGATTTGTACAGGAGAAGGGGTTACTAGCCCATTGCTCCCGGCATCTTAGTCGCCTCATACGACACGCATGGCTTACGGAGGAAAGATTCTTTTCCACTTCCCCATGGACAATAGAGAAAATAAAAAGAACAAGAGCTATTAAGAAAAAGAAGAAAACCTAGATGTGTGTATGTATATATATGCATGTGTATGCCAGTGTAGTGTGACCTAAAGTGTAAGTAGAAGTAGCTAGATATACCTGTTATCCAGCGTGTTTATGAGACAGAAAAAAGACACCAGCAATCCTACCATCATGTAAAACAGTTTCAGGTTTCTGTTTCACAGTCACCGGGCAGGACGGTAGTACCTCCCTGGGTGGTTGCTGTCTACCAACCTACTACCTATTACCAACTCCACTTATTGTGTGTAATTTATCAATTAAACTTTATGATAGGTATGCATGTAAATGAAAAATGACATATATAGGGGTTCGCTACTATTCACAGTTTCGGTATCCGCGACAGATCCTTGGAACGGATGTATTTAACCCTTAAACTGTCCACACGTAGATATACATTCACTCGCGTAGCTGACCGAGTATTTTGAGAAAAAAATAAATTGTTCGTTTTCTTTAAAATGAAGAGAGCATTTTGTTTGTCATTCCCACATTTTGTAATACTACACACACTGAGCGCACAGACTCATTCTCTAATCTCTAGGCAACTCAGGCTTATCGTGGCAAGGTTAAAAGCATTTGAAAAAAAACGTAGATCTACGTTCGGTCAGCTACGCGAGTGAACGTATATCTACGTGTGGACAGTTTAAGGGTTAATATCTTCTTCTTTCAACATACCGGCCATATCCCACCGAGGCAGGGTGGCCCAAAAAGAAAAAACAAAAGTTTTACTTTTTAACTTTAGTAATGTATACAGAAAGGGTTACTAGCCCCTTGCTTCCAGCATTTTAGTCGTCTCTTACGATACGAATGGCTTAGGGAGGAAGAATTCTGTTCCACTTACCCATGTATGTAATTGTATGTAATTAGTGATGCAATCTTACCCACTGAATTGTGTTAATTCATAAATGAACTAAAAAAAATTAAATCCACAATAACTATGTGCTCCAATCTTCAATTACAGTATTTATTTGAAGGCTAGCACTTAATTTATAAGTCAGTCATACAGGGCCTGGGGAATGGGAAGTAATCTGGATTAACCAAAAGAGGAAGAGCACTTCCAGTACTTAAATGAAAAAAACCTTCATTGGCTTCAAGGCACCTCCCTAGAAAGACCTTTAATGTGTAGGTTTTTTAATTAAATCCTACAGATGGCCCATATGAAAAAAAAAATCCCTGTAAAACAAGATTCCATTACTCATGGAGAGAATGCCATGTACATATTCTAACTTTTCTCTTCTACTCTAATTCACCAAAACACTTAAAAGCAACAATATATTTCATATTCTTCCTACAAAAAAATGTTACTGATCAAAGATCTACCTATAATTTTACCACTGACAGAATTTATACTCATGTCTCACCTGATCTCCTCTGAAGCCTCCACGGTCTCCACCCTTGAAGCCACCACGGTCTCCACCCCTGAAGCCTCCCCGGTCTCCACCCCTGAAGCCTCCCCGGTCTCCTCCTCTGAAGCCTCCCCGGTCTCCTCCTCTGAAGCCTCCCCGGTCTCCTCTGAAGCCTCCCCGGTCTCCTCCTCTGAAGCCTCCCCGGTCTCCTCCTCTGAAGCCTCCACGATCCCTGAAGCCCCCACGGTCTCCTCCCCTGAAGCCCCCACGTCCCCCTCTGAACCCTTCACGGTCTCCTCCTCTGAAGCTCCCACGCCCTCTGAATCCTCCACGGTCTCCTCTAAAGCTCCCTCGATCTCCTCTGAAGCTTCCACGACCTCTGAAACCACCTCTTGTTGGAGAATCCATTGTACTTTCTTTGCCAATATGATCTGGCGATCTATTGCTTCCAGTATTCTTGTCTGTTTGGACAAAATCCATTTTGTCTTGAGGTTTGGGAGTTTTCTTACTCTTTTTTCCCTCTGATTTTGGCGTTTGGGTGACATCCATCTTTCTTACTGGTGTCTGGCTGTTATTTTTTTTTCCAGATTGTGGCGATTGGGAGTTATCCTCATTTTTCGATCCTTTTGGTGTGTTACTGTCCACTTTTGGAGTCTTCTTAGATCCAGATTTCTTTGCTGATTTTGGTGTTTTCACTTCTACATTTTCCTTTGCTACTTTTGGTGATTTATCCCCCATTTTTCCTGCCTTCTGTGCTGGTGCCTGCAAGGAATTAAGAACAAGATCAGCAGATTATCAAGCAAACAAAATACAGTGCTGTATCATATTCATGAAGTGCAAACCAGGAGTCATGCAGTGCCTGAGGAATGGGAGATAACACAATTCAAAAATTAAAAAGTTCATCACTAGCATCAAGGGATCTGGTGGTGGAAAAGACTAGTAGCAGTGAAATTTTTTGTGAGGACAATGTTAAAAAAAAGCCCTCATGGGTGATATGTTTTACCAATAAAGGACTTCACTGCCACTGTCTTTTTCACCACTTGTCCCCTTGAAGCTATAACAGCACCTTAAAGTCTTTGTTGAGTATGATGAAGCATTATTTAAATCAACTGAACTGATAACAGGGCAAGCAACTTCTGAAAATTAGGAGTATTTAAAAAATAAAAATATGAAAAGGTACATAAATAAAAAATAATTACAATACAAGAAAACATTAGATTTGATATGATCTATTAACCTGCAAGATCACAACACAATAGTAATAATTTGATACAACCAGTTCATCAAACTAGGTACAGTGGTACCTTGACTTACGATGGTCCCCAAACTCACCCTTTTATGTAAGTTTATTTTTTTAAATGCTTTTGTAAGTGTAATTTTGGGGGTCTAAAAGGACTAGTCTATTTTACAACATTTCTTAAGGAGATAAATTCGTTTGGTAATGGCACTTGAACAGCATTCTGGAATGAAAAAATATCGTAAGTCGAGGTACCACTGTATATTTTTATAGTACTCGGTTTATACCCTAGGAAGATTAGCATGAGCCCCACTATCACAATGTAGGTTTTATAGAAAAACCTCTCACCAACATGACGCCTTTCTAGAGAGTGCAGATTCAGGGCCCTGTCTATCCTCATAGGCAAGATTTCTGATACATGGGATCAACTTAGTCATCCTCCTCTGTACGTTTTCCAGAACATTTATATCCATTCTGTAATACGGTGACCAAAACTGTGCAGCATAATCTAGATGAGGCCTAACCAAGGATATATAGAGTTGAACAACCTGAGGACTCCTATTTTTTATGCTTCTTGATATGAAGCCAAGGATTCTGTTCACTTTATTGCGAACACTTATACACTGCTGTCTTGGTTTTAGATTACTGCTAACCAGAACTCCCAAATCCTTTTCGCAATCAGTAGTATTAAGATCTACATTATTTAGTTTATATGTGGCATGGTTATTGTCCTGTCCAATATTTAAAACTTTGCATTTATCTATATTAAACTGCATCTGCCACTTCTCCGACCACTGCATCAGTCTATTCAAATCTTCCTGGAGTGCTCTAATGTCCTCATTTGAATGAATTGGACAACCTATTTTGGTGTCATCGGCAAACTTGCTTATGTCGCTATTTATTCCCTCATCTATGTCGTTTATGTAGATTGTGAACAACAAGGTGCCCAATACTGACCCCTGTGGAACACCGCTTGTGACACTTCCCCACTCTGATTTCTCCCCATTTATGCAAACTCTCTGCTGCCTATTTGTCAACCATGCCTCTATCAAGGAAAAAATTTCTCCTATTCCGTGTGCCTTAATTTTCCTCAATAGTCTCTGATGTGGGACTATCAAAAGCCTTACTGAAGTCCATATACACAATATCATATTCATTACCATGATCTACCTCCTCAAATACCTTAGTGAAAAAAGTTATTAAATTTGTAAGGCAGGAACGCCCTTTTGTAAAACCGTGCTGAGATTCATTGATTAATTTATGCTTTTCAAGATAGCTACGAATTGCCTCGGCTATTATTGATTCCATAAATTTTCCCACTATGGAGGTTAGGCTTATTGGTCTATAGTTCGAAGCTAAGGACCTGTCTCCTGCTTTGAAAATAGGTATTACATTTGCAATTTTCCACTTATCTGGCACCATGCCAGTTTGCAGTGATATGTTGAAAAGATTAGCCATAGGTTTGCTAACCTCCTCTTTACATTCTTTTAGAACCCTTGCATACAGTTCATCAGGGCCTGGGATTTGTTAGGTTTTAATTTATCTATTTGTCTAAGGACCATGTCACTTGTGACCCTAATCGTGTATAGTTTACTATCGTCCTGTTTGATAATAAAGTATTTTGTTTTTAGGGATTTTCTTTCTTTTTGGGTCACCCTGCCTCGGTGGGAGGCGGCTGACTTGTTGAAAAAAAAAATAGGCAAGTTTCTTTAGATACAGGTACACAAGTACAATTATCATATAAGAACATAAGAAAGAAGGAACACTGCAGCAGGCCTACTGGCCCATGCGAGGCAAGTCCAAGTCTCCCACCGGCTTAAGCCAATGCCCCGACCCAGCCAGGTCAGGTTACATTCACTTAAGGAAGGAGCACGGCATCTGACCTAGTAGCACAAACTAGTCAGGTACAACTCTCACCCACCCGCACCCACTCATATTTATCTAGCCAATTTTTAAAACTACACAACGTTTAGCCTCTATAACTGTACTGGAGTTTGTTCCACTCCATCGACAACTCTATTACCAAACCAATGCTTTCCTATATCCCTTCTGAATCTGAATTTATCCAACTTAAAGCCATTGCTTCGAGTCCTGTCAATACAAGATATTTTTAGCACGCTATTTACATCCCCTTTATTTATTCCTGTTTTCCATTTATATACCTCAATCATATCCCCCTAATTCTACGCCTTCTAGAGAGTGCAGATTCAGGGCCCTCAGTCTATCCTCATAGGGAAGATTTCTGATACATGGAATCAACTTAGTCATCCTCCTTGTACGTTTTCCAGAGCATTTATATCCATTCTGTAATACGGTGACCAAAACTGTGCAGCATAATCTAGATGAGGCCTAACCAAGGATATATAGAGTTGAAGAACAACCTGAGGACTCCTATTATTTATGCTTCTTGATATGAAGCCAAGGATTCTGTTTGCTTTATTGCAACACTTATGCACTGCTGTCTTGGTTTTAGATTACTGCTAACCAGAACTCCTAAATCCTTTTCGCAATCAGTAGTATTAAGATCTACATTATTTAGTTTATATGTGGCATGGTTATTGTCCTGTCCAATATTTAGAACTTTGCATTTATCTATATTAAACTGCATCTGCCACTTCTCCGACCACTGCATCAGTCTATTCAAATCTTCCTGGAGTGCTCTAATGTCCTCATTTGAATGAATTGGACGGCCTATTTTGGTGTCATCGGCAAACTTGCTTATGTCGCTATTTATTCCCTCATCTATGTCGTTATGTAGATTGTGAACAACAAGGGGCCCAATACTGACCCCTGTGGAACACCACTTGTGACGCTTCCACTCTGATTTCTCCCCATTTATGCAAATCTCTGCTGCCTATTTGTCAACCATGCCTCTATCCAGGAAAAATTTCTCCTCCTATTCCGTGTGCCTTAATTTTCCTCAATAGTCTCTGATGTGGGACTCTATCAAAAGCCTTACTGAAGTCCATATACACACTATCATATTCATTACCATGATCTACCTCCTCAAATACCTTAGTGAAAAAGTTATTAAATTTGTAAGGCAGGAACGCCTTTTTGTAAAACCGTGCTGAGATTTGTTGATTAATTTATGCTTTTCAAGATGGCTGCGAATTGCCTCGCAATTATTGATTCCATAAATTTTCCCACTATGGAGGTTAGGCTTATTGGTCTATAGTTCAAGCTAAGGACCTGTCTCCTGCTTTGAAAATAGGTATTACATTTGCAATTTTCACTTATCTGGCACCATGCCAGTTTGCAGTGATATGTTGAAAAGATTAGCCATAGGTTTGCTAAGCTCCTCTTTACATTCCTTTAGAACCCTTGCATACAGTTCATCTGGGCCTGGGGATTTGTTAGGTTTTAATTTATCTATTTGTCTAAGGACCATGTCACTTAGACCCTGATCGTGCATAGTTTACTATCGTCCTGGTCTACATAATTTATTATTTCTGGAATATCGCTAGTATCTTCCTGTGTAAAACTGAGAGGAAGTAAGTGTTAAAAATTCTACACATTTCCTTATCACTGACGGTGAGCTGACCTGAGTAACTTTTGGGGGGCCTATCTTGTCCCTAATCTTACTTCTGTATACCTGAAAAATCCTTTTGGGTTAGTTTTCATTCTCTTGCAACTTTAACCTCATAGTCTCTTTTTGCTTTTTTATTCCCTTTTTATTTCTCTTTTAACTGAATATATTGATTACTTAATTGCCCCTCTCCTCTTTTGATTTGCCTATATATGCTTCTTTTGACCAATGAGATGTTTTAATCTATTGTTCATCCATTTAGGATCATTTTTGTTTGATCTGATTTCCTATTAGGAACATAAGTTGGAGCAGCTAGAACTATTCTTGAAAACGCCATATTGGCAATCGCCACCTACCTGACCCACTGTCAGGTCATTCCAGTTCAGCCCACCCAGGTAATTTTTCAGTCCTATGAAATCAGCCAGGCGGAAGTCAGGGACAGAGACTTGATTGTCATTATTAGGTAATTCCATGATATATTAAAACTGAGGATTTGTGATCACTTTCCCAAGCTCATCATTAACCTCAAGATTATTAATTAGAGATTCCCGCTGGCAAGAACCAAGTCTAGCAGGTTATTTCCTCTAGTTGGTTCTGTCACCAACTGTTTCAAAACAATCCTGAATCGTATCAAGAAAATCACTTGACTCTAAATTTCCTGTCAAATTGCTCCAGCCCAATTTGTCTAAAGTTGAAATCTCCCATTAGCACAACATTTTCATATGCAGATGCCTCAATTTCATCCCATAGAAGTTTACTGCACTCCCTATCAAGTTTTGGGGGGCCTGTAAATCACACCCAAAATAAGTTTTATACGGCCTTCAAGAAGCTGTAACACAACAGATTCAGTGGCTGACGCTTCTAATTTTATATCTTGTCTAACACAACAGTTTAAATTGTCTCTGACATACATCTTACTCCACCACCCTTCCTGTTGACCCTATCAGTGTGGAATAATTTATAGCCTTGTATGTGACATTCAGAAGGCAACTCTATCTTTCAGATTGAGCCAGGTCTCCTGTTATAGCAATAATATCTATGTTTCCTGCACTTGCAATTAATCTTAACTCATCTATCTTATTTCTTACACTCCTGCTATTAGTATAGTAAACCTTAAGGGAGCTAGTCTCTTGTTTCCTACTGTCTCCTTTGTTTGCTGACCTGATCCATTGTCTTTATTTGTAAATTTATGATGAATTTTTTTATAAATTTACTGTTTTCAGCCCAGTGTTGCAAACATAAGAGGAGCACTGCTGCAGGCCTATTGCCACATTCTAGGTAGGTCCAAGTCACCAACTGGCCTAGGCCAGTAGGCCTGCTCATTCTCTATGTTCTTATGCATTCTTCCGTTATTGAAACCTAATTAATATTGTATACTTGAGCCTGAATTTGCACTAAACGTCACTGAGCACCTAAAATCTAGTGACCTTTCTTAAAAGTGTATTAATCAAACAAATGTACTAAAAGTACCTTACACATTTATTTCGTCATTTTCATTGCACGGAAATCTGGTTATGAATTTTCTCAATATTCTGCAATATGTGTCATAAAACATTTTCCCCTTTAGCATCAAACCTGTTTTTTCCCCCAAATACATAAAATTCATTAAAAAAAAAATACACGTGGGTGGCAGCGGCTCACGGCGGCTCGCTTAAACTTAAATCTATAAGAAAAACTAATAACTTTTGTCACTTACGTCCTACAATCCAAACTAAACTTTAATATCCAATTTATTTTAATTCACCAGACATTAAATGTAAATTTCTAGCAGAGTACTCGTTTAATGGCTGAAACATGTGAAGGATTCCAGCTCCGAAGATCCATTAAAACATATATCAAGACAAATACAAACTTAACTCTGGACAGCATTTCAGTAATGGGTCTTCAGGATGTCGTATTGTGATTAAAACCCTATTATATTTACTACTGAACATTAAAATTAAAAACAGGCGCCAAAACGCTGCTTCCAGGGAGGCCGCCTCTCTTCTCATTTATTAAATTACCTTAGTAAAACATGTCAATGACATAATCGCTCAACACCACCGTTATAGAAAAATAATTGGGACGATAAAGCATCACCGACATATTTATTCCCACACTTGAAAGCATAACATCACTTAATAATGAAAAGCCACAGCAGACCCAAGCCAGAGTCCCCAACACAATAACCATTAATAAAAGTCTTCACTAGAGCCTAAATTCAACATCTTACCTTCATAACTCAGCTTCACAACGATGCTCAAATATCTGACGAGTTGATAACGGTTGATGCTGGTAGATAACAGTGTGTACGATGCGTATTTTGAGGTTAGAAGCGAGTAGATAGAGCGTCCTCATGGAGTTGATGGAGGCAAGAGACAAGAGGGAGTAATATGTGAGTAAGAGTGTATACCTGAGACACCATGGCGGCCCCTGGCACCTACCACCCATCACTACACATCACACCACCAGAGGCTCTTAATACTACCCATTCACTCTTTACTCTATTTCCAATAAGTAAGTTTATTTAGGCACAGGTACACGTAAGTATAATTATCATATATAGTGTAAATTACCTAGAATAACCCCAAAAAATCAAACGGAGTCACTGTCTAACCAAAAGGACCCAAATGGAAATAAGTCAGTTTGTCTGATTTTTTTGGGTTATCCTAGGTTCTCACACAATGTTGCTATGTATGATAATTTATGTAACTGTATTTGTGTATACCTGAATAAACTTACTAACCTTCTTGGGTTACCCTGCACTATGTATGATAATTTTACTTATTTTACCCTATACTATGTATGATAATTTTACTTATTTTTTCCCTATACTATGTTGATAATTTTACTTATTTTACCCTACACTATGTATGATAATTTTACTTATTTTACCTATACTATGTATGATAATTTTACTTATGTGTAGCTGTGTCTAGCTAAACTTACTTAAGGGTTTCATTATGCACCCCATAAGAATTGACTCTTTTTATTTACGTTTCATAGGTTTAAACTTTTCAATGACCCCAATGGAAATAAGTCACTTTGACTTCTTTGGGTTATCCCAGGTAATTTCCACGGATGTTACTAGGTGTGATAATTGTACTTATGTATATCTGTATCTACAAAACTTATTTAACTGGGTATGCCCTTGATATTCTGTACAAGAATGGTATAAATACTACAAGATGAAATTAAGACACATGTAACATCTGGTATCTTTATTGTAGACGTTTCGCCATCCTGGTTTTATCAATACAATTCTGGGACATTATTTGAAGACAGAGAATATATACAGAAGATGAGGTAATCGTCCTCAGCCTTGGAGTTGGTGCTCTTCACACCAATTCCAGGACGAGGGACTGATTACTTCATCTTCTGTATATAGTTCTACTGTCTTCAAATTATGTCCCAGAATTTGTATTGATAAAGTCAATGGATGGCGAAACGTTACAGTAAAGATACCCAGATGTTACCATGTGTCTTAATTTCACCTTTGATATCTGGTTATACTCTTAAGAATATAATAAATTAGGAGCACTGGACAGGTCGTAACTCACACCCACCCATACTTACCTGGAGTATACTCTGAGAGGGTTCCTGGGGTTAACGCCCGGACAAGCTGAAAATTAAGACAATGTGTAACAGTTGGGTATCTTTATTGATGAAACGTTTCGCCTACACTGTAGGCTTCATCAGTCAAATACAAAGGCAGCAGTAGTAATGAATAAAGATGATGTAATCAGTCCATCAACCTTGGAAAAAAAATTATTTGAGATGGTCAGTCCTCAGCCTGAGAAGAGTTCAACTTCATGGTCTGGAACGATTTAAGACTCATAAGAAGAACATAAGAAAGAAGGAACACTGCAGCAGGCCTACTGGCCCATGCGAGGCAGGTCCAAGTCTCCCACCGGCATAAGCCAATGCCCCTGACCCAGCCAGGTCAGGTTACATTCACTTAAGGAAGGAGCACGGCATCTGACCTAGTAGCACAAACTAGTCAGGTAAACTCACACCCACCCGCACCCACTCTATATTTATCTAGCCTATTTTTAAAACTACACAACGTTTTAGCCTCTATAACTGTACTCGGGAGTTTGTTCCACTCATCGACAACTCTATTACCAAACCAATACTTTCCTATATCCTCTTGAATCTGAATTTATCCAACTTAAAGCCATTGCTTCGAGTCCTGTCAATACAAGATATTTTTAGCACGCTATTTACATCCGACGTTCACATAGGACGCTGAACAGGAAATGAGCGAAATTCTGAACTAATACGAGGGTGGAGAATGCACTAACATTTTTATTCCATCTCAAGGCTGCACAGACCAACTAACAAATCACAGAACAGGTGAATCGAACTCATGGCAGGTGAGTCATAAAACTTACAGGTCATGTTAGTACGATTATGCGAGTCTAGTAGCTGACATTAGTACTAATCCCATACAATTTGAAAACGAAGTAGAAAACGCCCTTTATTCAACACCTGGACCAGATTCACAGAATTCCTTATTTATAAAATAAAGTGTAAATTATAATTAGCACAGGCTTATAGTATTCTATGGAGAAAGAGCTTGATCTTAGTGAAATAATACTCAAAGAATTTAAACATAGCTCCTTTGCATAAGGGAAGTAGTAGAGCACTAGTCAAAAACTGAAGAGCATTAGCCCTAACATCCCACTTCATAAAATTCTTCTAAAGAGTGAGGAGATTCCAAATTACAGCTTTATGGAACAAAACCATACCACGGGTGGGGAATGAACCCGCGGGTTCTAAACCCAACCACCCGTGGTATGGTTTGTTTGCAATCGTGTCATTACGATTTCGTGAGTCATGTTTGTGGAACAGCATAATCTGCACAACCCAAACCCTGTCTACACAGACACTGGAAGAAAACCAAACATAATTGATATACACAGATTTTGCAAAGGAGTTTGATAAATGCTATCATGGGGTGGTTAACACACAATGAGGGCCATACACCTAATGGAGAAGGTAGGCAGATGATTTTCGTTCTAACACAAAGAACATAGTATAGTAGTAAACAGAGCAAAATCCATCAGTGAAGTAAAAGCTGTCAATGGTATATCTGCTGTTTCCTATCCTCATAGCAGGCAAAGATAAAAACATCCATCACAATTTTCTATTATCATTTGCAAATGACACGAAAATAAGCATGAAATCACCTCGGTAGAAGACACTAAAAATTGCAGGAATATATAAGCAGGGTTTTCCAGTGGGAAGTGAACAACATAACGTTCAATGGTGATCAATTTCACCTGCTTACGTATGGAAAAATAAAGAACTCAGAAAGGAAACTGTATTCAAAACAAAAGAGGACATCAAATAGAATGAAAGGAACACGTAAAAGACCTGGGAGTAATTATGTTGGCTGACCTTTTCTTTCAAATAACACAAATCAAATATCACAACAACCAGGAAGACGACGGGGTGGATAATGAGAACTTTCAAAATATGGTAAAAGTGCCACTTTTCCAATCGCTTGTGCTTCGTTTGGAATATTGTCATTGTTGATGGCCTCGTTCAGGGCAAGAGATTATTAGAGGGGAACAAATAAAGAGCTAATTTATGGCCCAAAAGAGAATAAAGATTTAAATTACTGGGAAGGCCTAGTCTTAAATATGACTACAAGGAGAGAGAGAGAGAGAGAGAGAGAGAGAGAGAGAGAGAGAGAGAGGGAGAGAGAGAGAGAGAGAGAGAGAGAAAAGGGGCTAATAAAAAACTTGGAAAGTACTAAAGGGTTGTCCCAACCCACACACTGCCAAACAATAGTGGGGTGAGCGATATAAAGGAAAATAAAGTGAAAAGAGAGGCGTGCTGGCACCCCCGAGATAACACTATACAACGTCCGTGGCCCCATACAACTTTCTTACCAAAGATATCAGAAACACGCAGAGACAAAAAGAAGCTTGGGTACCAGATCGACCAGATTGTGGTGGATATGTGGAGCAGCGGGGTGCCAGGAAACAACAGCCCTTGACCAGGCGTATCAGGAGTTTGCTGCCGCTCCGAGCAGAAAAACTGAACCCTCACAAAGGTATACAAGTAAGTTTGCAGATGAAAACCCCAAAACAGACCATCAAATGTTTTTTTGGGACACCAGAAAATTCATGAACCTGATAAGGTGATGGTATGGTTTGAAAATTGGCAGATGCAGACAATGTAAAATTTAACCTAGGAAAAGGAGAGAACTATGTACTGTGAAAAGGCTAGGGCCTTGGGTTTTTAAAAAAGATTGGACAAATATATGAGTGAGGGGCTGGGTTTGATTTTGTTTAGTTATATCGTTCCAAACATGGATTCAGCTCTTCTTTCCAGACTGAGGGACTAACCACCCAAAACTTTTTTCCCCCAAAGGTTTATGGACTGATTAATATCTTTATTTCACTAATTCTTTTTTCCATTTGACTGAAGAAGCCTATGTGGCGAAAGTTTCAAATAAAGATACCCAACGCTGCACGGGTGTTAAATCACAAATTTCTGGATCTTTTGTGTGGAAATGTTTACCAGCCACTGGCTTCATCATCCAATACAGAATGAATTTAGGGCATCAACTCACTCACCATAACATTAGAAATTAATAAAAATGGTATACGCCGCAAAAAGGAAAGAATCCTGGCCAATCAAGAAGCAAAATAATAGGAGTCTCAGGTTGTTCTTCAACCATATATCCGGTTAGGCCTCATCTAGATTATGTGACAGTTTTGGTCCCTATTACAGAATGGATATAAATGTTGGAATCAAAGGAGGTGACTTGGAATGTACGAAACTTCCTAGAGGATAGACTGAGGGCCCTGAATCTGACTTCTAAAGGGTAGAATTAGGGGGATATGATTGAGGTGTATAAAGGGAAAACAGGAATAAAAAAAAGGTGATGTAAATAAGGTGCTAAAATATCTATATTGACAGGACTCGGAATGGTTTGTTGATAAATTCAGATTC